>PVKS010048921.1:0-12187 GCA_004027875.1 Aplodontia rufa | reverse complement strand
TTTTTTTTTTTTTTTTTTTAAATTTGAGTCTGGGTGTTGCTAAGTTGCTTAACACCTGGCTAAATTGCTAAGGTTGGCCGGAACTTGCAATTCCTTTGCCTTAACCCCCTTAATTGCTTGGATTACAGGTATGCACCACCACACCCAGCCAGACTTTTTTTTCCTCCACTTATAAAACAGATTTCTTTCCTTTACCTGTGTTATGGTAAAGAACAAGAAAACAAAACTGGTTTCTTTTTGAAAAAAAATTCTTGATATCCAAATTATATGAAAGAATAGCATGTTTATAGTGGGGCAGGAGGAAGCTTGCCTCTTTCCCCAGATGCAATGTAGTCAGTTCAAACTCAGCAATGTTGGAAATAATGCTCTTCTCAATATCTGCCGTGCTTTAAGAGTTTCCAATGTCCCAAGCAATATGCTAGGAATTAATTCATACATTTCTTCCATTTTCACAACAAACTCAGGCTGTTTTTTGTTGGTGAGAATGTGGCAAGTCAGAGAAGATGGGCCATTGCCTAAATCACACAGGGAGGAAGAGGAAGAGCCAAAATTGGAACCCAGATGTGTCTGATTACACGGCCCTAAAGCAAGCTTCTTTGAAAACAAGCTCTGAAAATGATGTAGGTGTTGCCAGGAGGCTGTAAGTTGGATTTCTCATTAAATTCTCAAACGAACTTTATGGTGATGGTGGTGTCTCATAAATTTTGGTCATGGACCAAGCTCAGAAACATAAGCAATGCTATTCACATTACACATATAGAAAGTGGCAAAGCCCCAACTTTAATTCAAGCATCATGTATTTCTTTGCTTTACATCTTTTTCAAAGATTTCAGTACAATCCTGTATTTTACTTTTATACCATAAGCATGGTTATTTCTGTAGCTGTGCTAGTTTCAGAAATCAAAAGGTTCGTATAGGTCATATTGCCAATTGGACAATAAACCCACCTGTCCAAGGAGTGAGGGGCTGAAACATGGGTGAACAAATTATCTAGCTTATTGATTAAATTGTTAAACCTTCTTAAACTTGGATTGTTCTGATGTTAATATTGGAGAGTTGTGCCTCGTTATATTATTTTGGGAAGAATGTATTTTTCAATAAAAAATATTATACCATAATAATATTTTATAGCTAACAGAGAACAAGGATTCATTATGTGGCCTTCTAAGCACTATTTGTGAATTAAGTAATTTTTCTCAGAACAGCTCCTCTAGTTGGTATCATCTTTAACCCTATTTAACAAAGATAGAAAACCACATTGTTGTTTCAGTGAGTGGAAGGAAAATTAAATCCAAATGTTTGAATGGTTTCTGGGACAGCGGTCTATCTATGGAAGATTAAAAACCTTTGGAGGATGCTGAGATTGTTTTATATCCTTTTAAACAGCTGTGTTAAACAGCTTTATTTTGATATGCAGCCCTGTGGAAATCAGCAACCCTCATTTCCTATACCTTTTCATTCCTAATCAACCAGGCAAAAATTAAACTGAATTTAAGTTTTAAAATGAAAGAAATAAAAGAAAGGAGCAAAGAAACAAGGAATCAAGGAGGAGAGGGAGCAAGAAAGAGGGAAGGAAGGAAAAACAGAAGAGAAAGAAAAGAGGAAACTACAATTGAAAAGAAAAAAGCAATACCAAAATCTGATGAATGAAATCAATGAGAGGAAATGGAGCGTATTAGTCAGCTTTTGGTCCCTCTGACCAAACTACCACTTTCCCATGTTCGGATACTTTTCCTCTGAGTCTGCGTTGAATTTTGTGTCATCACTGAGGTTTAGGGGCCTTGCTATACACAATGGGTTTTTACAACTAGCCAGCCCAAACTTTCCCTGTTACATGCCTTTGTTTGGGAGGAATACTCAGCTTTCGGTTGTCCTATGATACAGTTAAGTGTGTCATTTGCCTTTTGTTGATTTATGGGCAAGCTAAAATGGGTATTTAACAGGTTAATGAAAACAGGGAAGGCTTAACACTTTAGTTTGTTTAGTTTTTTTTTTTTTCAAATTATCTATCCTCAGTGTTAGGGTGGCAGGTAATTTCAATAACTTGGTACACAGATGCATTAAAATTTCATTCAAAACATTCATGGAGATATGGCATTAAAATGAAGTTTGTTCACATGTGGATTTGATTTTCAGTCCAGTTTTTCTCCCTCTAAAATTATGGCCTTTATCTCAAGTTGATCTCCATTGGTTTTATCTTCTACCTGTTATCCAATGAAGGACCCATCAAATGTTTCTGACCTATAAAAGAATACATAAACCTTTCAGTGTAGAAATTACATTGTTAAAGATCCTTTCTTCACACATGACAGAAAACTAGTGCTCTATACCTCTAACAAGAGGCACCTGGTTTCTCTCTTTTGGGGACATTAGATTTATCAGTTGATTCAGATGGCCCTCAGGTAGGTATCTGAATTAAAAAAACGTTGCCAGGAGCCGTTTATCTAATGGATTTTAGATAGCCATTGTCCAAATAAAGGATTATCATCTACCCTTACTTATTTAAGTTGGAAAATGAGAATCATCTACCAATCTCAGAATATTGATTAACTAACATTATTCTATAAAGAACAACTTTTGCTCTAAGACAAGATTTTTTTTTTTTGAACTAAAAAGTACTAAGAGATATGTATACTTCTGCTCATTTTACCGAAAAAGGAAACTTGGCACTAAAATGATTTCAGAAAAAAATGTGATGATTTGTTCAAGGTTACACATATATCTGCCCTGAGATCATAACAAGAATCCCACTATACCGATTTGCAGTAAGATGCTGATGCTAGCTTAGAACAGGCATCTCAGCTCCAGGCTGGACAAAGACTGGGCAGGTACTGAAAGAGTGAATCAGGGCTGTGGAACACTGTAGGTGTGATGGGGTCTGGAGGCTAAATACTGCAATTTCAAACTTTGAAACAATCTGCTGGAAAAACATATACACACTTGAGTACATCTTCTGAGTACACTGTTGAGACAATTTTATTAAAAAGTGCAAATATACCTATCAATTATTAGAGCAATGGAGAGATTAAAACACTGCAATTTATACATTTATTTATTTATTTAATGGCACTACAGATTGAACCCAGGGGCACTTAAGCACTGAGCCACATCCCCAGCCCTTTTTAAGTTTTATTTGAGACAGGGTTTCTCTAAATTGTTTAGGGTCTTGTCCTGGCTAAATACAGCAATTTATGTTTTAAAGAAGCATATAAAGGGCTACTTGGCTTAATCCATCTGTCTCATCTGTAAGGAAATTCAGTTAACTTTTTTCTCAGTTTTCACAAATGGGTCATGTATATAAAATCACTGTTCACTGACATGTATCTTATAAATATGAGAAACAGATAAATCATACAAACCATAAGAAAAGCATTACAATCTTGAATCCATCTTTCTTGCTATTGTTATTGAGTGCTTCTGTTTTTTATTATCACTTGAATTTACCCTCCTAATTTCCCTTTGTTAAAGCCCAGTAGTTAAAAAGTAATATCCCTGCTGCCACTTAGTTTGTTAAATCTTGGAAATTAATTTACCCTCTCCATGTCTGTTTTATTCATTGTAACAATGGGCGTCTCAGTAGTGAATGCCTTATGTTATTTTAGGGATTAAAATAGATGATTTCTTGAGAATTCGATGAAACAATGCATGCAGTCTGCTTGGTATTCTCCCTTTCACCAGGTATATATTTACCATTTGTACTGATCATTTATTCTAAGTTGTTTTTCCTTCAATTAGAAAAAGAATATTTCTAAGAATTAAATAATTTGTAACTTGGTCAGATTTTATTTTTTGTGGTTATTTGACAAAGTTAAGCCACACTTCAATTGGTACTAGAGATGTTTTTGCAGACTTTAAAGAAAAAGCATAATGACCCAGCAGTTTCATGAATTGGAATAGCAGTGTGAATTCACCAGCATTGAGAGGTCGCCCCTGACTGTCTTCTAGGCAGTGAGCAAGTGCAGAGGGAGGAACTGGCCCAAAGAGAGGGCAAGACAGTGGTCATGGCCATGCCTGCAATTCTTACTATGTGACCCTGAAGCCCAAATGACATATTGATAGTTGTTCTGCAAGCTTCTCTGTAGGATGCTGCATTAATTTTAGCTATCTTGAAGTTTCCTGTGATCATTAAGTATCATGGATATAGAAGAAAGCTACCCAGTGGGGGCCAGCAGAAGCCTCTGCAGACAGACAGCCTTGTGGTTGAATGTAGGCTCTTTCTTTCACTTCCTAATTGTGTGAAAAATCAAGTCACTTAATCTATATGAGACTCAGTTTGTTCTTTTGACAACAATACATTTTCTATGGAATTGTGATAAGAACTGAATGATGCAGTATCTAGTAAATAATTAGAATGAGTTTAGCTTCAATGTTTTCATTTATAACATTGCAAATTTGCTGTGTCCTTTCAGTGAGTGGGGTAGGTACCTTGGCAGATCCTTAGTTCTTAGATGTTGTCCTGGTCTTTGAGAAACAGTCCTCGTAGCTCTCATCAGAAACCAAAGTATTGGTGGAGTAAGTGAGAGCAAGTCATGAACTTTTCCTAATATGGCACTCTTCCAAGTTGGGGTGACATAGTCTCCCGTAGCATATGGACAAGTTCACTGATGAAGTCTAACATAAAGGATATCACATCTTTTGCAAACCTAAATTTGAGACATATCCTCTGTCAAGGAAACATAGTATTTGAAATGAGATCCTTTCTAAAGCCCTGCAGAAGAATGCTTGGTTTTGGCTGTCATCTTGCTGCAGGGACAGCTCATGAGCAACAGGGTTCATGGGAGGTACATGAACTTGTTGTATATGCAGTGGTTTCTGTATGGATGGAGTATTTTGTAGATGAAGAAGTGATTACATAGACTTGGACTTAAATCTAGCTCTACAGTATAAACTTGGAGAAATCTTTAAAATAAGTTGCTAGTGTTATCAGCTTTATTTTCATTTTTTTTCCAAATAGAAATGGCTATCCAGCAATTCTAGTGGTTGTGAGAATGAAAGCCAGTTTCTTGATTCATAGAAGTCCAAGACCTTTCACATTTACATTTATGCCCATTCATACATATGCTACACACACATGTGTGCACACACACACACAATGGATTTTAGGAAAGCCCTAATATCTACAAATAGCTTTACCTTGCTGTGATTATAGAATTTTTATTTTCCCTTTTCTAAACAATCTTTCTTCCATAAAAATGTTTTTCACCTGCCACCAAAAATTAACTTTAAAAATTCTCTAGCACAACTGAGTATAAACTAATCAGGAGAATTTTTTCCTCAGATTGATAGCTTTGATTTTTAAGGTAATGATCAATGATACTACATTAAATACCTTTAAATGTAGAGACTACTATATGCTTCATGCCTGAGCTGTTCTTTTAGATAAATGTGAAAGTGAGTGCGGGCATATGCATGTGTGTACGTGTGTGGGGGTGGGGTGAAGGCAGGAGGGTGAGGGGAGAAGGGAAGGCTTTTTCTTTTAAGTCTGGTGGAATATGTATTTAATCAGGACTCAGCAATACAAAGAGGTGGCCAGGATTCTTGCAACCTGAAGGAAGCATCAGTAGGCAGTGAATCATACACAGAGAGATGGGAAGGACACAAAATCCTTTGTGTTGTAAATTCCCAGGGGCAGGAGTCCCTTTCCAACACTTACCTTAGCACCTAGCACATAGAATATACTCAAGCAGTAGATGAGGATTGAGATTGAAAATATACTTTACAAATTTCTTAGATTAAAGCAAGCCAAGAAAGAGAAAAAGAATCAAATGACAAAAGACAGGAAATTCTACCCCTTCCAAAGAAGCAAATTCTTTGTTGTACATTGTATGTGTCATTACATTTCTTATTTGTAGCAAAACTTTCTCCTTTTCCAATTCCGCTTATCTTTCCTATGTTATCCCTTTGGTATTTATATCCCAAAATAATTATAAATAATTAGGTTGTCCTCACATAGGTAAGCTGTACCTAGTTAGTGTCTTTCTTCTTACCTTGGAAGTCTGTCTTTCTGCCTCTTTCATCAATTTTGTTACACCGTTCTGGACCATGTCCAACTTTGCCACATCTAAGCTAGTGTAAAAGCTGCCAGAATGGAGTTTAGACTTCCTGAGCCAGGGGATAGCTGTCCTGTGAATGAGAGGCAGTATTTTTCTATCCCTAAAACAGCAAGAGAGTTCATGTCCTTGGTTTTCCTTCTATATTTCTGTCTTCTTCAGCAGACTGAGAGCTTGCTTAGGACAGGCTCAGGGTTTATTTTTACGGTGTAGGTCACTTGCAGAGATGTAAGCATAGTAGGTGCTAGGTAAATATCAACTTTATGAATACATTATAATAAAGCATCATTGAATCCCTCACCCACTACCCCTTGCTATTTTAAAACAATTGATTTTTTAAAATTTGGTCCTAAATGAAGGATTTTTATTGTTTTTCTTTTTCCTGTCCTTGTCTATAATTTAAAATATATCAAAGTCAGAGCACATAATGAAGATATAAAGAAAGCACCGCTCTTGGTTAGTTTTTCCCAACAAAAGAAAGTACACTTGTATGTCTCATACTTCAATTTCTTCTCCTTTTATATCAACTATATGAATGATTTAGTTTGGTTTTTTTGTTTAATTTTACTTTCTATCAATCTCAGCACAGTCTGAGGAAACTGACTTAGTAAGCTGTAGAGGCTCAATAGTAATAGTAATCTATTTATATATTTCGTATCCCTAATTTCATATTTTTGAAATTTTTCCTGCTGTGGCATAGAAAAGAAACTTCTTAATAATGTTTGAAGAAGGAAATTATTCATGGGAATAATTCTTTCAGATATTATACATTTTATTATTATAATTTCATTAAAATGCTATATATATTTGAAATAAATATCATGATGTTTTTAATCAAGACTTCCAAGAGTAATAATATTATATTTTAAATTATGCTTTCATGTGTATGGAGCCCTAAAAACAAGTATTATATGTTTATAAAATTGTGAACTTATTTCCTTTAAAAACAATATGTGTTTCCAAAATGAGCTTTATCATGTATTTTTTCTGTTTATCTATTTATCAATATTTTAGGTAATAAGAAAGCAAATGCTACTGGACCCTTATTATTACTATTTTAGATGTTGAGACCCTGGAGTTTTAAATATCACATGAAAAGCATGACATGCTTGAAATCAATTCTAGGTGAATAAATATATGTCCTAAATTATCGAAATAGTGTCTATCAGTGACAAAAGGAATGTCTTCTTAATATTTCAGACAATAGTGAATCTGCCAGTTTCATATTTGCTTTCTTAAGTCATGGTCATTTACCTTCATACCATGTGGCTTGTGTGTCTTCTCACCTAATTGGTGGTATGAAATATTCTAAGAATCCATGACTAAATGAAATATGAAAAGCACATATATGTCCCTCTATACCACAGTTGTCCAGGTAGCAGCTGGACTGAGAAAACAGTTGCTGTCATCAGTACTATTTAAAGCCACACCCTTGTTCCTGTGAGACAGAGGTCCTCACTCGCTTTCAAAACTCTTCCATTTGCGTCTAAGCATAGCAATCAGAGCAGGATGTCTTGAGAGCTGGTTACGTCCATCTGTTAGGTTATGGGGCTGTCCTCCATGCTGCCTCGACCAACTCCAGGGAGACTCAGGACATCTCCACCAATCTGATAATTAATGACAGCTGAGAGGTAGTCGGTTTGGGTGACAGCTTATTAGAAAGCAAGAATGACCTTTATAGATCCCTACTCCATTTAGCTCAATTTCGTAAGAAACTCTTGCCCTACGTATGAACTCAGCTTGAGGAAATGCGGAGATCTTGTCAGAGAGGGATGGAAGGGATGGGATACCAAGGAAGGAGAGAAGCTGACATCAATCAATCAGCCGTCAAAGTGATGACAGGGGTGGGTTCCTTTTAACTTTCTGGTTGTCAGATATTGATGTTAATGACCATGCCACCGTTGGTGTCACCAAATACATTTTCTGATACCTCTGGCGATTTACCTCTCAACTGTTTCGTTTGTCATTTTCAGTCTCCATCAGGGAACTCTTTTCCCAGATGCAGAGTTACTGCCCGTGTCTGGATGTCTACAGTGTGTGTGTTTACCCATGCACAATCATGCGTGTGTGTGTGTGTGTGTGTGCATGTGTGCGTGTTTCTGAGTGGTTCTTGCTCTTCAAAAACAAAAACAGCTCAATAAAAGGGACAGAGTGTGAATACTTCTAATTTCTCTCTTGCATGTCTCAATTTAATGTGAACCAAACAGATGATGAAGAGGGTAAAAATGTAATCAGCAGTGAGTGACAGTGACACTGTTCTCAAAGGAGTAGGAGCAGAGGAGAAGACAAAAATCAACCCTCATACAATGTACTCATTTCCATGTTGTAGAAATACAATAATATGTCCTGGCAACAGTGCCCTCAGGAAAGAGCCAAGTTTGAATCGGCATCCCAGGCTGGCCAATTTGGTCTTAATCAGCTGCTTGTTGCTGCCTGGCACAACAGCTTGTGCGGTTATCATATATTTATTTCCTTTTGTTGGGACCCATTGTGGCACTCCTGCTGTTATAACAGGACACCTGAATTTCGAAAAAAAGGTCTTTGTCTTGTGATTTATGCCCATTGCTTTAGTGTGGTGGTAGAATATGATATTTCTTCTTAAGAATGTGTATGCGTGTGCGTGTGTGTGTGTATGTGGTCATACACATCTAGATTTGAACTCTGCAACTGGTCTTTTTGTCTTTATTTCTTGTTTTTTTCTTTCTTTCTTTCATTTGTTTTTCTTTTTCCTCCACTTAGCTGTGTGTGTGGTGCTGGGAATTGGACTCGGGTCTTTGTGCATGACAGGCAAGTACTCGACCACTGAGTCACTGCTCCAACCCCCTCTACTTCTTTTTAATAAGCTTTTGATACAGGCATAACCAATTAAGAAACTATTTTAATACTCTGAGTATTCTGACTTTAACTTGTGACATGAGGCTGATACACAAATTTCTCTGTGCTTAATTGCTTTGGAATGTTTTTTGTTTTGTGGGGGCGGGAACACATTTAAATTGATCAAATTTTTAAGTCTTTCTATTATCTTGCTTAACTAAACCTTCTAATCATATTTTTAAGAATTTCCTTTAGCAGTCCAGCCCAGTTATCTATTTTCCTTAAATAAATACTGTCTTCACTGCTGGGTGCTAGGGTAAAGAAAACCTTAGTTTGAACATGTATTAGTTGCGACTTCAGATAAGTTAGTTATTTTAAAATCTTTGAGTCCCAGAACATATTTAAAATGGTATAAAAATACTTACATCACAGTCTTATTGAAAAGGTGGAATATAGCAGGCTAGGTGGTGCTTGCCTGTAATCCCATTGGCTTGGGGGCCTGAGGCAGGAGGATTACAGTTTCAAAGACAGCCTCATCAGCTTAATGGGGACCTAAGCAACATGGAGAGACCCTTTTCTAAAAATAAAAAGAAAGAAAGGGGCTGGAGGAGACGGCACAGTGGTTAACCACCCCTGAGTTCAATCACTAGTATCACAAAAAAAAAAAAGAAGAAAGAGAAGAAAAAGTGAAATGAAGAATTATGCTTTAGATACATAGCTCAGTGTCAGGTTCATGGCTTCTGACCAGTGAAATACCAGCCACCACTGATCTTTCCCTTTTGAACCTTTTCTCTTGGGATTTACCCTATCTAACATCATTCTCCTTTTTTATATTTGAGTTCTACTGTCAACTCTACCAGCTATTCTGCTATAGGAAGAATACTGATCTCTTTTCTTTGATTTCTTAAATTGAATTGAAAAGTGTCCCCTTCAGTTGCAAATTTACTTTGAAAATCATATTCATGCAGATTAGAAGTTCACTGAAGACATGCCATGTACATTTGTTATAGCCCTTAACAAAATACTGGCACTATAAATGTCAATGGAAAGGATTACTTTTTATCAACAGACAAAAACATTGAGCTACAGATAATGTGGTTTAGTGCCTTCTGATCAACCATACAGGTAGAAACCTTAACATGCAATTGACCATGAATTCTCCTTCCCTAAATGTTTCCCATTTGTTGATGAAGGATTGATGGCCATTTGATGGATTATAATTAAGCATAACTTTATATAGTGTGCTAAAGGTTCGTCATTGTTTGAAGTCAGCCGGTCAATTAAATTCATTATTTCATGAATTAATAATGGGGTGAACTCTCTTCTTTGAATGTTTGCTAGGGCTCTGTTCCATTTTGTCCCATAGGCCCGGTAGTCTACACTTTTGTGACATTGTATTGTATTTGTACTTTTGCCTATCTGACTAGGTTTTTCAGGACAAAATCCATGACATTTTCATTTATATGTTTTTAATGTGGTGCCTATTACAGAGCAAGTGTTCAGTAATGTCTGTTGAATTATTGTGTGAATCATGAATAAATGAGGCAGTTCTAATAACAAGGAGAAAGTCTCTTAGGATGTAATCAACATGAAATACATTAGAGCAATGACATTTCTTTAGAGAAAGATGAGATGGGTGAAATGGGCTGTGTTTCAACTAGACCTGTGATTGCTCCAAATAGCCCCCACACTTCATAGTTCACATAATGGACACTAAGGAATGTTTGTTTAAAAGAAAACAAAGAAGGAAATAAAAAAATGTAAGAAAACCAAGTGAATGGGAGAACTAAGCTCCAGCATAACTTGTTCAAAATTCCATAGAGAGTAAGTCACTTAACAGTGCCTCATGACCAGGTCCCTTCCCTGTTAAACGTTATTTATATTGATATCATTTTATGCCCACTCCATGGGTGCTGTTTACTTGATTGTTTCAGTTTTCCCAATTAGACTTGAGACTCTACAAGAGCCAGGACCTTGCTTTAGTCATCCTTGGAAACATAACATCATGAAGAATGTAATATCAGCTGGTCACTGGATAAATGGTAATAAATAGAATAGCTCTCTTTTTTTTCTTCTTATCAAACAACTGTCCAATAGAGTTTTTTTCCAATCATAGTTATTGTCTAACATATATAGTAGCAATAAGCCAAGTTGGCACTTGAAAGGTGACTTGTAAGAATAAGAAGCTGAAGTTTACTGATAGTTAATTGTCATTCAAATGTAAAGAGCGATGTGTGTCTAGTATCTATCTCATCAGATAGCACAGCCTTATATATTATTTCCTTTTTTGATACCTTAGATTGCTTGAAAGAGTACACTGAATCTCCCCGCCCCACCCCTTTTTTTTTCTATTGACAAATCAACACAAATGAAACCTTCTCTACTCTTGGAGCCATTTCCACCTTGATTATGTCCCCAGCATTTTTATTTCCAGAGTATCTCTCAATATGACACCCAGCTGTCTGAAGCTCGAGAGTATTTTCTTCAATCACAGGTGAGACGAACATTGATCCCAACAGAGACAATGTTTTATCATCGACTCCTGCTTTTGTTCTTTGCTTTACATTATCCTAAGGTCTTCTGTTCCTCCTGATAGTCACACATAAAATTTCTAACGTTCCCATGCTTGGAATTGTAAGGAAGAACACAGGAAGATGATCATAAAAAAGTTGTTCTCAAAAACTATGTTCTTGATTTGGCAGAACATCGACTAAGAGGGTTCAGTGTTTTGATTTATCAGGGAGTAGGAGGAAAAAGAAAAACCACTAAGGGGAAAATAAGTGTCTGGTGAGTACTTGTTTCAGACATTTAACAAATGAGTGTTTACTAAATGTCAGACACTGAGCTCAACCCGTTACATGTGCTCTTCATCACTTAGAACTGTTTCTCAAGAGGCTGATTCACACCTACCTTTTACTCTTTCTGAAACAAACGTCCAGGTTATGGTCTCAAGTTGAAAAATGTACATGGTTGTCCTAAGAGTTCAGCCAAGGTCAGATTGCCTCATCTCTTAACCTCCTGGCCATTTGTAATTCTTGCATGAGGCTTTCTCTCAAAATTGACACTGGTCATGTATCAAGCACTTCATGTTTCATGTTCTTTTTCACTGGCTCCTTCTCCTCCTTGGAAGAAAAGGTATTTCCTAGTGCTCTGTTCATCTTCCAGAAACTTCTGAATTTATTTTTTTTTATTTGTCAGTGTAAACTTTTCCCTTACCTTTTCAGTAATACACCCCAACTCCATTAAAAAGGAACATTGTTATTCTGCGCAGTTTGCATCAGATAACAAATCTTTGGTTGATGCAAAAAAAATTAGTCATTAAG
>PVKS010048920.1:0-12201 GCA_004027875.1 Aplodontia rufa | reverse complement strand
TCTCTGTGATCCAGCAATCCCACCTCTGGGTATACATCCAAAGCAAAGGAAATCAGCATATTATAGCACATCTGTAGTCCCGTGTTCATTGCAGCACTATTCACAAGGACCAAGAAATGGGAGCAACCCAAGTGTTCACTTCCTGATGTGTGGATAAAGAAGATGGAGTACTGGTCAGATAAAAAAGGAATGAAATCCTGTCATTTGTGACCACACAGACGGGCCTGGATGTCATCATGTTACATGGAAGAAGCCAGGCATACAAAGACAAATACCTCATGATCTCACTTATAAATATTACCTAAAAAAGTTGATCTCATAAAAATAGAGAATGAAACAGAGTCCCCAGTGGAGGAGATTAGGGATAGAGAGGTAGGATCAGTTACCAAATGTAGAAAGAGGAACATGCTATATTGTTTTATAGCAAAGCAGGATAACTATAATTAACAAAAATGTGTCATATAATTCAAAAGATTTTGAATGTTCCCCACAGAAAGGAATGATGAAGTGCTTGAGGTGGTGGACTGCTAATGATGAATCATCTCACATTTTATACATGTATGGAAAAATCTCACTCTACCCATTGCTATATGGTACAATTGTGTCAGTTAACAATTGAAAAAACCCCCCAAAATAGAACTTTTATAACCCTAAGTTAGAGCCCAGTCTGCAGAGGGTTCAGAGCAGCCTGAGAGAACTTTCTTGAGGAGGGCCTTTGTCAGCAGCAGATTCAGTAGAGACTCCAAGTTTCCCTGCCTGAGGCAGTGAGGGGACCAAGTCTGCAGCTTCCTGATGCAGAATCCCTGCCTCACATCTCTCTATTCCCCAAACTCTCAGGAAGAGAGAATAGCACATCTGCAGGACAGGCTGTGGCTAAATGACAGCAGAGCAAAAGAAACAGATACACATATACTCAGATTCCTTTGCAAAGTCCTTTATTTTTTTTGTTTTTTTTTTAATTTCTTTAAGCAGGTGGGACAGTAAGAGAGAGGGAAGGAAAGAATCAATTTTTTTTAAATTTAGTTTTTAATGTGGCATTTGTTGCTCTGACATTTCATTGTGTACATGGTGCTGGGCTTTGAACCTGCATCTTTGTGCATGCCAGGCAAGCACCATAACCACTAAATTATGGCTCCAGGCCCACAAATTCATTTATTGCACAAGTCACAGAATGCTTCAGCTCAGCTCAGCTTGAAGGGGCAGGAAACTGGTTCTCTGAGAACAGGTGGTGACATCCAGGGTAGACAGAACGCGTGGGAGTTGGCAGATGATTTATGGCTCAAGCTCTGATACAGGAACTAAAATGTCCCATCCAAGTGAACTGGAACCACTGGAAACCTGCGATTGTCCTGTGCAGATCTATTGGCACAAGCAATTACATAGTACATTTTTTCTCGCACATTTCGATAGCTGCACTTTTTGTCATTCCGGTCTTTTGTTGTGATGACACACTTCACTAAAGGCACTGGATATGAACTTCTATGACAATTTGTCTTGTTACTTGTCAGGCAATGTATATTTGGATTTCCACACACTTGAACAACTGCAGCAAAAGTTGTATTTAGAAAAGTATTTCTGCCTTTGCATTGCCCTGTGTAATTATTCACTACCTGCATTGCATCATCACAGTTGGGATGGGGCATATTTAAGTGCTGGATTTCAAACCATTGAGCAGGGGTTAAATTGCCTGGTGGGGCCTGAACTGAGAATATCATTCCCATGAGTCCTGGCAGCAGCAGGAGCCAAATTCTGGAACTCAGCAGCCTTGGAACCATGTTTCCTGTGAGAAATGAAGAACAGTAACTAGTCCCGCATCCTGGCTGGGTTACCAGACACTCTTTCCTGTCTCAGCCCAAAGGACTTTCTACTGCCACTGTGAGGTCGTATTTCTGTTTGCTTCCTGTCCCTAAAGTGTGCCATGTCTCCTGGGTATTAACTTGAGTTCATCCTCCCTCAGGTGCCATCCCACTGTGGCCCCTGTGGTCCCAACTCTAGGCCTCAGCGTCTTACCCAGCCTCTGTGCTGTGGGTCTTGTTGAGAGCAGACCCAGATGGCTGTCCTGAGGCTCGGGGGCTCTGGGTGCTCCTATCTGGGCTGTAGCAATACACCAGCCTCCATAGGTGGGGTTTCCAGAGCCAGGATGGTTCTGACGTCTTGGACATGCAGAAGCCCACTCACTGGCCCTGGGCCCACCTGGGCATGTATCCTCTTGGCTGACCACTGGGTACTCAGGACAGCACAGGTGCTGCTTCTGCTCTAAGAAATGAAATCCAAGTCGTCCATGAAGGACATTTGCAGGGTGGATCTGGTCTCTGCAGATGAAGATGATACCCTGTGTGCCAAATGAGCACATATTTTGTCACCATTCTTCAGAGAGCATGAAAAACCAAGTTCCTTCAAGGCAGGGCTAGTATTCAGAAGAGGGATGCCCAGATTGCAGGAGACATTTGCATTCCTGTCTCATCTTGCAACCTCCTTTAGTGTTGTCTGATGCACTAAGTCCCTCTGTTGCCACGTGTGTGCTTGAGTTGGGTAGCAGCAGTGTCTGTTGAAATGGGCACCAGCACAGGGGTTTCCCTGAATCTACCTCTCTCTCTGCTGACTCTCCTTCTCCCTGTTCAATCAGTGATGTCACTTACTTGCTCTTGGAGACTTTTGCTTTATGAATTATCAGACTTATAATAATTACATGAACATAACTCCAATCATACCTTCTCAAGTCCTGAACACTAACTTCTGTTCAGCCCTCCCTCTGGTGCTGTCCTATCACAACCTTCCAGTGTTAGGTCTAGATCTGAATGTCTTACCTGTTTCTGCTGAGGTTTCGTTGGGAGCAGATGCAGATGGTTGTCTTAGGTTTCAGTGGCTGTGGGTGCTCCTGTACGGGCTTTAGATATGCAGGTGGGGCTGACAGAGAGTTCTGACGTCTTGGCCATGCAGAAACCCACAGATTGACATGTGGCCTTATTGCCCAAGCCGCTTTCCTGTTTCATTATTCTGTCAAAAAGTGGGTACTCAAAGATGCGGTTCTAACTATTCTCTGTTGTAACAGATCTAGTGTTTCCTGTGAAAATCACAGCTTTCCCTGTTTATCTTACATTGTCTTTGAAGAATATGTCCATAATGATGAGAGATTTGATAACATTGCATGAAATCAGGCCAAGAGCCAAATCAAAAAACAGTGCCATGAATGACTGTTTGCACAGGGGAAGCCCAAGTTCCCTTTTTGTTTTTAGATCCCTTGGCTGTTTGTCATACAATTGTTCTCCATCGCCTCACCTCTCTCTGCAGTAAAGTGATTTTTTGAATTTCTTTCTTCTCAACGTTAGATAGTAATTAAAATAATTTGTTACATATATTTGAGTTTCTCCCCTTCAGTCCTCTTGAATAATATTCACTTTCTCTGGTCGTGTGTTGCCCTGAATATTATTTTCTCTTTTTGTAAAGTCCAATACACTTAAAATAGGAGAAAGCATCTCTGTTCAATCTGCCCCAGTGTGAGCATTTAATGTGATAAAGGAACCCAATGTAGCACTCAGTATTCCTGCATTCTTTTTATTTTGTGCTGTTTGCTACAAAATGATGAGCCTTGGATTATCAGTAACCTATTTCATTTTATGGCATTTGAAGATGATTTTTTATACAATTGACATTGATGGATAGTGCCTTGTGTTCCTGAAAGGATAGATGTCTTGGAGGATAGTTTAATGCATGAAGCATGCTTTTTTTTCCAACCGCAGAGAAGCAGTGGAAAGAAATGTTGAATTTATTACAATGTGATAGAATTATCACATTGAGCATGGCTTTTGGACATAGATGAAGGTTGCCATAAGAAAGGTCCCCTGGAAAGGCTGTGGTCAGGGGATTGCAAGGTGTGCAACTTTATGGAGAAGATGAGCATTCCGGGGAAGGAGGGTGACGTGGGAAATTGTACAGGGAGGGGATATGAACCGCAGGGGTTGGGAATGTGTGCAGCTAAGAGAAGTTAAAATTCCCGTACAGTTTCCAGGTTAGAAACCTGGAATTAGACCCTTAGATGGAATCAAACACCATTCCAGTCAAATTAATCCACCGAATGCCTTAGTACCATTGTACCTTCCTGTCATCTGGGAATACAATCATTTTGTTGTTAATGTGTTTATATAATTTGGGCACACTGGTGATCTGATTTTGGCTGTTAAAGAAAAATTAAAATAATGCCAAGCCTCAAAAATCCTTGAACATATATTAAAATCCTTAAGTATATATTAAAAATAGTTTTACCCTTGGTTGAATTGCTACAGGAGTGAAACTTAATCTGGGTCAATTCTGGTTCACATTGATGTTACAAATATAGCATTTTCAAATCCTGTGCAGCCATGCATTAGTATGTGACTAGGGACTTTTTACCAAATGTAAATCTGAAAAGACAGTTTTATGTTTTCATTCACTTCTTATTGTGGTGGCTAAAAGACATGACAAGAACAACATCAAAGAGGAAAACTTTATTTGGGGCTCATGGTTTTAGAGGCTAGCTTCAAACTCTGGGCCACAGGTTGGAAAGAACATCATGACAGTGGATTCAAGATTGTGGATTTGAGTGCATTCCTAGTTTCTCTGTGGCTCAGGATTCAAACAGTGCTGTACTGTTTTTCAGTGAGGTGGGCGAAAGAGGAATTTCACTCAAATTCAATATTGGACAGTAAGAACGTCTTAGAGACTGAGAAATTTGGGTCCGTTGAACAAAGAAGAAAGAGTACATTGGAGCCAAGCTGGTTGCAGCGGTGGAGGTGGCAGTAGTGCTGGTGCAGCATAGCGGGGAATAGCACAGAGTGGAACACAACAGACAGGTTTGGTGTGGAAAAAACCGAGAGCAGAAGTTCAGTCTGAACTTAGTGGATCCAGAGGCTGCAGGGTGGCTTGGTGTTTGAAAAGTGCTTTGCGTTTCTCAGCTGGCAAATGGAGAGCTGAGGCAGGAGTCATCTTGAGGAGGCCATGCTGCAGCTACTGCTGGAGTTGGGAAACTGAAGCAAGCATTGCCACACTGCCTGGGCCAGCACCTTCCATGTGGCCTAGGGTGTACCTAGCAGTGCGTAGGTAAAACAGTCACAGAGAAGATTGTACCCAGGGGATTCTAGTCAGAGATATGGAGTGGAATGTAACTTGCTTTTCCTTTGAGTCTGGCAGCTCCTGTGACAGGCTGAAGTGGGTCAGGAATCAGAACAGGTAGGTGTGAGTACACCCAGGGACTAAGCCTGGAAAAGCTGTTTGTTGGCAGCAGAAATGCCCACTTGTAGGAAGTTGAAATTAGATTCTTATCTTTCGCCTTGCACAAAAATCAAATCTAAATGAAACAAGGAATTAGGAATTAAACCAGCTGCCATACAAAAGCTAGAAGAAAAATTGGGACCAAACTGCAGGATAAGGGAGTTGGCAATGACTTTCTCCTAAAAGACTCCCTAAATGAAAGAATTAAAGTCAAGAATCAGTGAGTGGGACACCATTAATTTAAAAAGGTTTTGCTCAGCCAAGAAGTTGATCAAAACTATCAAGAGAGAACCTATAGAATGGGCAATAATCATGGCCTGTGATTCCTCTGATGGAAGAATAATATCTAAAATTTACAAAGAACACAACAAACTTGAAACCAAAAATGCAAACCATCCAATCAGTAAATGGGCCAAAGAGCTAAACAGAAATTGATCAAACCAAAGAATACATAAGAAAATGTTCTGAATCACTAGTAGTCAGACAAATGTAAATCAAAATTCCATTAAGATTTCTCCTCATTCCAGTGAGACCGGCAAAGATGAAGAATACAAACAGTAACAAATGCTGGAGGGGTTGTGGGGAGATGGAAACACTAGCACACTGTTGGTGGAATTACAGACTGGTACAGCCACTCTGGAAAGTAGTGTGGAGATTCCTCAAAAAATTAGGGATGGGCCCACCATAGTAACCAGCTATCCCTCTTCTGGGTATTTTCCTAGAGGAGTTGGAATCAGCACATTTGAGAGACACAGCAAAATCAACGTTCATAGCTGCTCAATTTACAATAGCTGAATTATGGAACCAACCCAAATATCCCACACTAGATGAATGGATCCTAAAGCTCTGGTGTGTATATATAATGGAGTTCTACTCAGCCATTAGAAATGATATTGTGGCCTTTGAAGGTAAATGGATGGCAATGGAAGAAATGCTGAGTGAAGTTAGCCAAACCCAGAGAGTCAAGGACCAAATGTTTTTCCTCATTTGTGTAGGCTGGAACTAACCCCAGGTTTGGGTGAAAGGTAGTCAAACTCATGTATTGTACCCACCTAGGTCATAGGAACACATAATCTAGGGGAACCACAGACATGTAGGGTGGAGGGGGATGCAAGAGGCAGGGGGGTGGGAGAGGGAGGGAAGATAGGAAGGGATTTAGGGAGATGACCAACAATGTAGCAAACTGTTTACCCCCCTGAGATATCTAATAATATGTATGCAATGATTTAATTCTGGAAATTCCCCGATTATACACACACACACACACACACACACACACACACACACACAAAGTATGAAAACAGAAAAAAAATATGTGGCATCTAATGGGAACAGCTGAACAACAAGTAACCAGGTGATGTTTGGGCCATGTAGTAACTTTGCTATATCCAATAGTCTCTGGGTAAGGTCCAGCTCTGCAGCTTGCATTCTGAGCTCTCTGAGTTTGATTAACTTTGGGACATTTGAATTCTATCTCTCTGTGTTTTCTGTATTTCTGTTTCTCTCTGTCATTCTTTCTCTGCTGAGATGACTCTCTTCCTGGTGTGTCCATGACAAGCTGCTTCCCATTCTGTTCAGATTTGCTTCCCTGGGTTGGTCTCTTCTTCATATTCTGTGCTGTCATTTCCAGGACACTTTGAGAACCTCTCCATCGTACTGTACTCTCTGTAATTTTCCTCTTGACATTAACACAAATGTATACATTTGTTCTTTTCCTAGTACCATGCAGCACTTTGAGGGCAGGAACCTGCTGATTTTGCTCTGTCATACCCTAGAACTGGGCCTGGGAACAGCATCTGGTAAATAGTTGTTTGCTGGGAAGAATGAATAAAAGACAAGGGTGCTGCTTTTGGGGCCTGTAGATATACAATTGACCCCATGGTAGGGTTGCCAGGGCTCTGAGGTTTCTGATGTCTTGGACATGGGAGAACCCATATGCTGGCACACTATCCACCTATGCAACCAGGCTTTGTGTCTGATTATTTAGTTTACTAATGGATACTCAAGGACAGCACTGCTGCCACTTTTGTTATGAGGACCCTAATTCCACTTTGTCCTGTGAAAGACAGAGTTTGCAGGCTGGTGCTGATATCTGTGTTTGAAAATCACACTGACTGCTGAATGACCATGGATTTTGTCACTGTCCTTCAGCAGGGCATTGAAAGACCAAGTTCCATCAAGCGAGGACTAGTCCTCAGAACCAGCAGAGCCTGGGAGAGCCCATTACACAGGAGGAATTTGCATTCCCACCTGAACTTAAAACCTCCTATAATGTTGGCTGGTGCTGCGAGTCTCCTCTACTGCCATGAGTCAGCTGGGGTTGAGTAGCAGTCACATCTGTTGAAAGGGGCACCAGCTCAGGGGTCGTCCCTGAGTTCAATTCTCCCTCCTGAATTTCCTTCTCTTTGTTCATCTGGTGATGTCACTCTCCTGGCAGCTGGACACATGTGTGTTTTTCACAATGAGAATTGTTAAAGTTTCCTAAGAAATGACTCAGACCATGCCTTCCCGGTTTACACCATTGTATTCACAGCATACCATTGTTCCTTGGATAAGTTTGCTCTCTCCATTTCCAAGTACTCTCATTTGTCCCCAGAATGGTACAAATGATCTAGTTTTATACTGAAGAATTTCAGGAGAGAATCTCTTTATATGAGGCCTGAATAATTATAAGCCTATCCAAATCAAAATGTACTGTAAGTTCAATGTGATTTTTTGGTTTGTTTTGTATTTTTTTTTTTTTATCTTTTTTGTGTTGGCAATTGAAACCGCAGCCTTCTGCTTGCAAGGCAAACATTCTACCACTAAGCTATATCCCCAGGCCCACTGGATTGCAATTTTTGTCTTTAACAGAATAGATCCTCTACACAAGGGCTCTTTGTTATTTGTTAGCATAACCTCTATTGCAGCTCTATTTAATGGCACATTTTCAGTCCAGGTTGATTGAGAGAAATAGCTAGAATTATGCTCTGCTAAGTTATTTTTAAAAAATTGATAAACATTGTAAGATAGTGTCCCATAAAAAGTCCTCTGCAGTTGAGGTATCATCCCAAACAACTAAAATCAGTTTACTATAGTAAACTGCAAGAACATCATCATTTATAGCAGTATGATACAAAATAAGTAAGGGAACCAGGCAGGTGCCCCTCAGAAGATGAGTGGATAAAGAAATTGTAGTACATATACAGATTGGAGTTTTACTCAGTCATAAAGAGCAATGAAATTATGGCCTTTGCTGGTAAATAGATGGAACTAGGGAATACCATGCTAAGTGAAATAAGCCAGACTCAGAAAGTCAAGGGTTAAATGTTTCTCTCATGTGTGGAAGCTAGAGCACAATAAGAGGGAAAGGGGTGGAACTCATGAAAATTGAAGGGTGATCAAGGGAGTAGAGGAAGATGATTCAGTGGGAGGTAGGAGGGACAGGGAAAGAGAGGAACTGTGAATAAAATTGACCAAATTATGCTATGTACCCATGTGAATATACCACAGTGAATTCTACATTCATGTTTATCTATAAAGCACCAATTAAAAAACAATCAATAAACAGAAGGAAGACCAGTTGAGGAGAGGAAGGGGAACCGGGGAGGAAGAAGGGAGGGAAAGAGGAAGTACTGGGGATGAAATGGAGCAAATTATATTCCATGTATGATCATGTCAAAATCAACCCAGTATTAAAGATAACTATAATGCACTAATGAAAACATATTTTAAAAATGCTGGTCAGTACATTGGTAGCAAAATGTTGATCAATGTCTTCTTTGTATAGATTCCATATACAAGAATAGGATGACCAAACTTGCAATTTCTTTAGACTCAGGACTGTCTTGCAATGTCTGCTCTCAACCTGCTGATAGAGGAATGGCACTGGTCAATCCTTTCTTGTACACAGCCTTCACTAGTGCAGTGGCTGTCTATGGGAATGACAATGAACACTGTGTGCAGGACTGTCATTGCAACCTGGTTGTTTGGTTTCGATCTTAGATGGCTCTCAGAGGTTCATGTAATAAAAGCTCACTCACTAGCCTCTGGTACTCTTGGGTTGTAGTGGAAGCTTCAGAAGATGGAGCCTAGGGAGGGGAATTGGGTGCTTGGATGCATGCTCTAGCAGGGGATACTGGGCCCTGGCCCTTTCCTCTCTTTCTTTGCTTCCCATCTGCCATGAATTGAGCAGCTTTGCTCTATCACACATTCCTCACCATGATGTTCTGTTGAGACAGGTGAAACAGTAGAGCTGAAATTTTAGTTCGATCAAGAGAGAGCCAGTTCCTTTTCAGAGGACAAAGATATGCCAACGTTGGTGGCTTTGTTAATTAAACTTAGCTAACTTTGTCACAGGAAAGCAGGGAGCTGAAAATCCCAAACTCAGTTCTTGTGTTCCGATGAAAGAAGATTTAAAGTCAGACACAAAAAGTCATGCAAGAGAATTTTATTATAAGTGAAAGAGAGGTGAAAGTAAAGGAAAAACAGAGTAGGTTTTAGGCAGAAGCCACTCTCAAGAGAGAGTTGGCCTACTCTGAGCAGAGAATGACAAAGAAGACAATGCTGTCTCCAAATTTATTGCTGTTTTATGATTGGTATGAAAATTGGGGTCCTCTTTCAGCAGCATTCCCCAATCAGGTGTTCAATTCCTCCTTCACGTTGGGTGGTGGAGTTTTTGACCTTAGTTGGTCCTCTCTGGAACTGTCATGGTGGCCATCCTATTTAGGGGAGCTTCATCTATAAGTCAATCCTAAGTTAATGTGGGCATTGGGGTTAATAGAAGTGAAAAGTTACCTCAGTGCGCCTGTGTTATTAAGGAATACCCACTTCTGAGCTAGTAAGAGACAACTGGCACCAGTAGCTTTTAGGTTCATCTCAACTTTTATGGGGTCTGTAAAGAGATAGTCTCAGTGATCCTTTGTTCTTGAGGCCTTCTCCCTCCCTTTTGCCTTTGTTTATCTCCAACACTTGTGTAGTAATCTTTTTCCATAGCTTATCTGTCTTGGCAGTAGCTTAAAGCCAACTTCAAGTCAACTTGTGGCCTTGTTAAGCATTTCACTGCTCATTGCTAGCTACTACCTATCAACTTCTATCCTATCTTAGGTTTTGCTCTAGCTTCCACATATGAGAGAACACATTCAGCCCTTATGTCCTGTGTTTGGAATGCTTCACTCAGCATGATATTTTCCATTTCCATCCATTAAGCTGGGGGAACCATAGCTATGAAGGTGGGGGAACAAGTGAGGGAGGGAGGGAGGGGAGAGAGGTAAAAGTGGCCTTATCAATACAGTTGGGCACACTCAACTTCTGCTCAGGAAGGTATATAAACTCAGAAATTTCAATAATTAATATAATATGTGCTCATTTCTATGTATAACATGGGAGAATTACAGAGGAGACATGAGATTGGGGAATGGGTGAAGGAGGGGAGATCCTGGACAAGGATCCAGTGAACTTTCTCTGTCAAAACCTATGTATGCATGAATATGTAACAACATTTCCCTTCAATATGTAAGATAATGTTGAACCAATTAAAAGAAACTTATTATAGCTTATCATGGGAAAAAAAAAAAGACAACGCGTGTCTGCTACTCTTATATCAAGGACAGTCCCAAAGCAGACACTCCCTTCAGCTAACAAAGGCACTGCATTCCTTCTGCCAATAAAGATGCTCACAGGAACAGGCCAAAGACTAAATCTAGCCACAACTTCTACCACAGGCTCCTAGGCCTGTGGGAAGCAAAACAATGGCTATGAAACTATAAAAAGGGTGAGTCCCACCCCCCTCTTTGGCTCTGTCCCCTGCTCCCACTCTGGGGGAAGTCTGTTATTTCCTCTATGCTTTTTTTTTTTCTGTTACATTCTTAACTTCTGTCTGCTATGCTTGCCTTTGTGTTTCTAGGATTCATTCTTCATTTCTGGGGAACACAAACTGGACTTCCATCAAACTGGCATCACGTTGGGCATGTGTGATATGGATAAAATTGCCATCAAGCTAAGCTCCACTTGCATTTTTTGACTCTTTAATGGACAAATGGACAAATTATCCTTGTACAGCTGGCACCCAACTGAAAGATAGGAGTGACTAGTGTGAGCTGCCAGTCTTAAAACTCAGGTTACAGGGTTGCTGGGCATCCAGGACTGACTGATACCCCTTTGCCTAGGCATTGGCAATGTCAGTCTTCATTGGCTCCTGTTTCCTTTCTGTGGGAGAATGTTGGTGCATGGGAAAGAGCATGTCTTGACACAACTAAAGGTGGCTGACCAGGGCAACTCTAGTGCTGCATCAAAGTCTCATGACCTTGGTCTGGTCCCAACAGCACTCAGGAGTGCCAGGTGAGTCACACACTATCTGTTTGCTCTTTGTTTCTGGTTGACTTGGTCTGATGGCAGAAGGTACTCTCATCAGATGAATCTTGGATCTTGAGACAAATTCTTGGTCTGATCTAAGGTCTTTGGGAATGAGGCGACCCATTAATCCCCAGTTCATGAGCCTAGCTTTCTCTCCCACTTCAGAAATACGTCTACTCTAAGTCTGTTCCTGATATCCAACTCTTAAACAGGGACTGACTGTGAGAAATTGCCAAGATAGAGCTCTCCTTGTGGTAGAGATCTCCCTGAAAATATATAATGAAAAAACAACTCCCTCCCTTATAGGAGGCTTCTTCCAAGACACTCCACTCCACATTTTAGGTTTCACCTGGTTAAGGGGTAAGGAATCTCTTTGTTTGAGCTTCCCTGCCTGAGCTCTGACAGAGTGAGAACCTCTGTGGAGACCCTTTTAACCCTTGCCCTGCTCACCCTTCCCTGGGGAACTGTTAATAGTGAGGCTGTCTTGCAGATATGTGTGCTCCTTTTCTTTGTACTCTCCATATGTAGTCAATTACACTTCCAGAAGATATAAGTTGCTGAGTTTTCTGCTCCATGTTTTCCGGGAGAGCAGTGTTATGCCCTAGTCCATGCTGCAGCATT
>PVKS010048919.1:0-12199 GCA_004027875.1 Aplodontia rufa | reverse complement strand
TCAATTCGTGTGGCTCCTCTTTCTCTCTATCTCTCCTAATACCCACATTGCTCCTGGCTGAACACAGAAGCATACGGAATAAATGTCTTATTGGAAAAAGCTGAACCTGATCCCTCTCCACTCACAATGCATTTCAAGGGGGGACTGCTCAGGAATTTACTTCCTGGCGCTAAACTAGGCCAAAAAGGCCCTTTGAGGGTCAAAGCATCATGATCACCTCTTGTAAATTGAATGAGTGAGCGTGACTTTTCACCAGAGAGAAATGGATGCTTTTGGACCATGAAATCATACCAATTTTACAGCTGAAATATTTGGCTGGAGAAGCTAGCAGACTGTGAACAACGACAGGTACAGAAGGGGAGAGAAAGAGAAAAGAATATGTTTTGTGCCTCCAGGGCCTCTGATGAAGTTCAAAGAGAGAATGATGTCCTTAAATCAGACTTCCAAAGACCTGATGTTCTTGTTTTATTTCCCTAGCAGTGAAAATCTTTCCAGAGCATGAAATAAGAGTTTGCACTGTGGTCATGCATGAGACACAAGTTGCAGAAAATTTCTGCATTTCACTTACAAGGTGCAGGGTATTTCTCAGAGAAATGGGCCTATTACTACTCTGCATTTCCTTGGACCCCTGTATTGCATGTGGTTTCAACCTTTTTACTTAATTAGGAGTTGAAAGCAGCCCAGTGAGGTCCCAGCCAAATCTTCGAAGGTCTCCACCACTTTTCACCTCCAGTTCTAGCCCAAGTGGAGAAGTCAGCCCTCCCACCAACAGGTATTTTTTAATATCTTCTCTATGCTGCCTGCTACCCAAGGACATTGCAGGCATTCAGAAGGCCTGGCTCCTCTTGGTAAGAATAAAGAGGATGTCTGTACCTTTCGTTAACTTCTCAGCATCCTCCTCAAATTTGGGGCCCATTGCAGGCTTCCCCCTCCCACTTCATGTTCCAGTTAAGTCGTTCACCAAGTGCGAATGACTCCAGACCATCTACGCCTCTCTCTAGACCCTGGGCCACGGGCTACATGCATTCCGCACAACCCATACGTTGAAACTTAACAGCTAATGTAATAACGTTAAGAGGGAGGGTCTCAGGAGGGGGTTAGGTCAGGAGGGTAGAGCTCTCAGGAATGGGAGGAGCCTCTTAGGAGGGAGCTGGCGGGAACTATCTGCGCCTTTGCCCTTCCTTCCCTTCCACCATGTGAAGACACAGCATTGGTCCACTCTGGAGGGAGGCAGAGAGCAGCTCCCACCAGACACTGAATCTCCGGGCACCTGATCTTGAATCCTCCAGCCTCCAGTGAGACAGTAAGTCTCTGCCCTGTATCAGTTGCCCAGCTTCAGGTATTTGGTGGTACAAATAAAGACCTGTCACAACCTTTATTCAGACCTTTCTTTTCCTCACTTCTGATTTCCTTCCACCTCAATCCCCAACTTCTTCTGCCACCTGAGTTAACTTTCTAAAATCATATCAGTCCCCTGCTGGAAACCTTCCAGTGGCTTCCCAACTCCTTCATGACCTCCTCCAGGTCAATACTGTGGCTCTTGAGACCCCTCATGGCTGGCTTCCTGCCTATCACAGAAAATCCTTCCAGGGCTCTCTCCATGGACGGCCCAGGCTAGGCTCCTTCCACATTGCAGCACATTAGCCTCTCTCAGAAGGATGAGGTAGGGCCACCATGTCTTCTTTTCATAGATAAGAAGATCAAAGATGTGACTTATGCAAAGTCACTAGGGGCGAAGCGTCAAGGCCAGCACTCCAGGTCTCCAGGTGCTGCACACGTGACCCTGCAAGCATCCGCCCTCAAAACACCAGCCTCATCCCTCTCCAAACCCCTGGTGCCCCATGCCCAATGCTTCGACCTTGTTAATGTCTACCACCTAATAGCCCACCACTTCCCCTGGGCAACTCAGGGAACCACAGGCAACACTTCAGGATGCTGTCCTCGACTTCCCCTCCTCCCTGAAAGGACTATATTTCTACAGCCCCTCTCCGTGCCACCCTAACAGGGCTTTAACACAGTGTCCAATAAGGGCCTGAAGAATGCAATGGCCTTAGTGCCCTCTTCAAACTCCAGCACCCCACCCAGTCCCTGGCTCAGAGTAGGGCTACACAGGCTGAGTGAACAATTGGATGAGAAAGCAATCTTCCAGCAAATCTCCTGTTCTCTCCGGGATAGAAGACAGTAAAGAAGGAATGCGTTCTGGGGAATAATCCAGGACTGAGGTCTACAGGCTGAACGCCTCCCTGCATGGAGAGAGCGGAAAGAGCGTCCCTCCCACTTTATAATCACTTGACGGCCAAGGTGGGGGGCTGCAAATTCACCCTTCTTCCTCAACCATCAGAGAGCTGAGCTCACGGGGCAGCCACCTAACCAGAAGATGAAGGGAACTCCAGCCGCTCCAAGGACAGATGGCCGCCAGTAAGAAGGCAGCTAAAATTTTAACAAATCTCTAAAGGCTCAGAGTGGCCAAGCAGGGGACTGTAGAGGCCCAGGGGCCGCAGAAGAAAAGGAAATTTGAACTCACTGGGTGTCCCCTCCCCTGATGTCACCAAATGTTTATCCAAAAGATGGGGAGTGAGAGAAGGAAGAGCTGCTGCCACTGGAGGGGCAGAAGTCCCACTGCCCTCTTCCCTAACTGTCCTGTGGGGCAAATTTCTTATGCCCTGGGAAAACTGTGTGGTTCTTTCTTGTAAAGTTAAACGGGCTGTGACTTGGCATTCCTACTCTGGGGCATTTACCCAGGTAACTTGAAAACTTGCATCCATACAAAAACCTATACGTTAATGTTTACAGTTTTCTTAATAATCCCCCAAAACTAAAGACACGTGCTCCCAGCAGTGAGTGGGTCGTGATACACATGGTTGCCTCAAGCGACAGGAAAGCTCCATGATGATGGTGCTCCAGGCCCCAGTAGGGATGAGTCCCTCCAGCATTATGGGAGGGAGGGGAAGGTGACATTCTGCACAGAGCCGTTGACAGGGTACTATAGCAAAGCAAATGTAGTGACAGGACAGGTGCGATGGTTTGGATCTTAAATGTCCCCCAAAGGCTGGTGCTTTAAAGGCTGGGAATTGATGGAACCTTCAGAAGGCAGGGTATGCCTGCAAAGGGGACACTGGACCCCTGGCACCAATCTCTCCCTCTCTCTTCCACTTCCTGGCTGCTGTGGTGAAAGCAGCTCTCTCCACTACACCCTCTTGGCCACAATGGCTAGCCTCACCCCAGGTCCAAAGTGACAGGGACCAAAGCCTCTAAATCCCTGTCCCAAATAAATCCTTTCTTCATAGCCTTTTTAAAATTTAGCTGAGGATTTATGCTACTGTACAATCATAAATGCATGTGTAGTAACATACAATATGCCCTGATCCTAATCCAGAATCACCCCCACACCACCCACACCCCAATCTCTTGACTCCTCTCTACATCTCCTTAAATCTCTCAGTTGATTTATTGCAGGTATTTTGCCCTCCTGGAGCCAAAGCCTTGGGGTGTTTTCTAATAACCCCATGTCCATTGGGTGTTTAAACCAGTGAGGGAGTAAGACCCAGGACTCCTCACTGATGTCCCCCAGTGCTGTTCTGTAAAACATGACTTTGAAACACACTGTATGTAGCTTAAATAATTTCCTCTTGAACACTTGAGTCAGGAATCTCAGGAATAAATTCAAGGCTAACTTGCAGTAATCTTAGATTCTGATAAATGCGCTTTTCCTCCTCATCGCTACCAGCTGCTGTTGTCGTCTTTGGAGGGTTACAGACATTGTGTCCCATTCTTTCTGCAATAGGAAAGGTAGAACTAATAACTTCTTGATGAAAGATTATGCTAGCACAGACACCTATAGCAGTACATAGGGCCGGTGGGGAAGCAGATATGATTCAAGTAACCTCTAGGGAGATGATTGGCTCATGGCACTTGGGTGGATGAGGACCAGCTCATGATTGACGCTAGGTTCTGTGTTAGAGGTGTGAGTTGGGAGGAGATGCTGCCTCTGGCTTCGGGGACATCCCAGTTTAGTAGAAAAGAAAAATGAGCAAAAAAAAAAAAAAAAAAAAAAAAACCTCATAATCACGGCAGGAAGCTGTAATTTAAAGTGCTCTGGATATAGTAGGATACAGCTCCATTGGGGGGTCAGGTTTGTTGGGGTGCAACTTCAAGGATCAGACACTAGGTGTGGATGGGAAAGGGCTCCTGGGTCCTGGGAAGAGGGGTGAGAAGGGGGAAATACACAGTACAGAACATGTGCCAACTCCTGTCTTCTTTAAGTCCCATTTGTTTCTGTTCCCTGTCACTCAAATTGAACCTATCATGAACTAAATACAGGTGCTGCTGTCCCTCCCCATCACTCAGACCACAAACCCAGATCCGGATATCCCAGCCTATCCATGCTATCTCCCAGGGTCTCTCTATTCTGTCCTGTTCTGTATTCAAGACTCCTACTCCCCACCAGATTATAGAGTCTCCACTGATCCCTTTGTGATGATCCCACCCCTATCCCCTGCCCTCTGTCCCCAGTACAGTAGGAATGAACCTGCTGCCTCTTCAGAACCCCTCGGTGGTTCCCGTTGCTGCAGGAAGGCCCTAAACCCCTTTATGAGCCTTAGATGATCCATCATGGTTTTTATGATTCTCCTTAATCATAAAATCATAAGATAATACATTAAACCTTTTAATCTAACTCAAAGCTGTTTCAAGGAGTACCAAGAGCTATACTTTGAGAATGAGCCCTTCCTTTGGAACTTCCAGCCTTGTTTCTTATGTGAACCCCACCCCCAACGTGTTGTCTATAATTTCCAATTTTGGTTTTTTTAAAATAAGCAAGAACTCAAGAAAAGGCAGGTATTTTTAAATGTATACAATTCTCTCCAATTTTTCAAAATCATCTCGCCCACACCTAATTCAACTGTGATTATTTTTAGTGACTTCTATTTATGAGCCTTTCAAAGAACTCAAATTTAGTTTTCATAGGAAAAAAAACCCTCTTTTTCTCTTGGCACTCCTGTTTCCTCAGTTTTTGTAAACTGCTTAATTACAATAGCAAGCACAATTGATCCTGGGAGACAATCAGCTCCCAGGGAGTAGAGGGGCAGGTGTCAGAGGGTGCTCCGGCCTCCCTGGAGAGGGGGCTCTTTCTAAGCTTCCTGCCTGAAACCACCCCAAATTATTAGCCTACCAACTACCATTCCAGGTCCAGGAGATAAGACCAAGTGACTCTCAGTGTCCACCTGTGTTCCTGACTCTCTCCGTTCAGTCAAGACATTCAGCTGTCACATGTTTCAAAAGTCTCAGCCAAGGGTGGTGGTGACACAGTGACTCTTGATTGAATGGCATTAAGGGGTGCCAAACACACTCCCCCACCCTTGCCTGAGGCCTTTCCTGGGCTGAGGCTTGCTGCCTCTGGGTGAATCCTGGTCCCTGGCAGCCTCTTCACCTGCTTCTAGAAGGACTGCATCTGTGCTCCCTGGTTTCCAGAAGCCTCCACAAAGCTAATTCCCCACCTCCTGCTGATTCTCCCTTCTTACACCCCGTTTTCTCACACATCAGAGACTGTGGCTCGCATAGCATTTCTTTCCAAAATTAAAATGTTCCCTGGAAAGGAAGGAAGGAAGGAGAGGAGAGGAGAGGAGAGGGGAGGGGAGAGGACAGGAGGAGAAGGGAGAGAAGAAAAGGAATTTTAAAAGGGGAAAGAAACAAGGAAGGAAATTTTTAAAAGTGGGTAGCTCCCCAAGTCCGAGCACTTGCACTTTTCTGCAAAGATTTCCCTAACCATCAGTTGCATTAGCTAATTCCCAGTAGCAAGTGCTTTCAGCAGCACAGTGATATAAAAATTGGCTTTGGGCGAGGGCTATTCCCGGAAGCACTTTGTGAATATTAGCTCCAAAGGCGCGGGAGCTACAGCTTCATGGAAGCAGAAACCCAGCCCGGTTTCCGTGAGCACAGGGCACTAATGGCAGAAGCCTGAGCCACACAGCTCCCCAGGCCCCACCTGCTGGGGAGCTGCGATGCGGTTGTATTAACCTGATTTTCACATTGGCTGATCACCCCTTGCAGATTCTCCTAGCGTTGAACATGGTCAATCATGGTGGTTTTCAGATGTGCCTGGTCTTAGAAATCCCTGGAGTTTTTCGTAGAAGCGGCGTGGATAGGTTCCATTTCAAACCCACTGGACCAGCACTGAAAGGGATGCATTGGCCTTCTTTGGAGCCACTGGGGTGTTTGTTCGTGTTGGGGCTGGAACTCAGGGCCTCACGCAGGCTAGGCTAGTGCTCTACCACTGAGCCCCATTCCCAGCCCTTTTCTAATTTTATTTTGAGACAGGGTCATATTAAGTTGCCCAGGCTGTCCTTGAACTTGTGGTCCTTCAAGTCACCTTCTGCAAGCCCGTTATGGTTGGAAATGGAAGGTTCTTCCTTCTGGATCTTTATTGCAGCATGGGCACCTGAAGTTCCAGGGTTTCCAGGACAGAGGCATTTTTAACATCTGATCTGGACATCAGAAAAGGTGCTGAAGGCTGCTGGTCTGGGATAGAAGAGACGTGTAAATAAAGCTTCTGACCCTCAAGGTTCTAGTGGGGCGCTATCACCCATGACCCTTTCAATACCAGGAGGGACAGTGGAGCATCACTGGCTGCTCACATTTGGTCCTCCTACAGTGGACAATAATGAGGTCCTGGAGAGGAGATTTGAATTGACAGATGACAGAATGAGGAATCATTTAATGCATAAGAGGGAGGGAGGGAGGGAAGGGAGGGAGGGAGAGAGAGGGAAGAAAGGTAATAGAATGTCTGTACAATTCTGACTTGTGTCCACAGTGCCCTGGGTCATGGTGGGACATGATGTGGATCTGAGTCTCTGCCTGGCAAAGCCTCACACTGGTTATCTGTGAAATAGAAGGGCTGAGCTAATCCTGGGCTCCTGCACCCCTTCTTCTTGGTGGGGTCTTGGGCAGTTGGGAGGGAGGGAAGGAAGTCCATCTGAGCGTGCGCATGATGAATGGCAAAGGGGGCTTGCAGAAAGAGACTCCACGGTAGTGGAAGTTGAAGCAAGAATGGAATGAGAAGGGGAAAGAACTTCCTTTTAAACAAAGTGGGCACAGCTGAGCTGGCTCCTTCTTAAGAAGGACGTGTCAAGAGGGGTAAGGAGGCGGAGGTAGCTTTAAGTGGGTACAGCAGGTGGCTTCTGATTGGAGGCCACCAAGCTGAGCCTTCCTGGCAGGAGACCCAGGAGGCTGGGGCGGGGAGAGGGTGGTGGTCTCAGGTTTCCCTGGGCTCGCCCCCATTGTTTGGCATTGGCTGTGGTGGGAAGTGGGTGGGAATGGGTTCTGTCCCTTACGGGGAGGGGGAAAGACACAGACAGAGAGAGAAGAAATCCTGCAAGTAGTGTGAGCTTCCAATGTGACTGCGTTGACTTGCAGCCTCTACTGAGCGCAGGCTTTCCGAAACGAGGCAGAGACAGCCTGCAGCTGCAGAAGTTCCACCCCACAGGGCGCTCCTGGGCCTGAGCCCAGGCTGGGAGCTTGGGGCTTTCGGGCACCTTCCTTCCCCGGAATGCAGCATCAGTCACAGTCCAGCAGTGACAGCCTGGGGCTGAGGGGGCCCAGGTAGGAGTTGGGAGGCTGGGCTCCTGGCTGGCTCTGGGATGTTGCACAAGGAACTGGCACTATCTGGGAAGAAGGGACAGGGTCCTCTCTCCCGGACCATCAAAGTCCAGAGCTCAGGAGGCAGAGGGGAATGGAGCTGACGTTAGGTCTCGTCTCTGCTCTCTTTGTAATGGGCGTGTCAAGCCTCCAGTGACGTGAAGAGGGTCCGGGGGATGCTTAAGGCTTCCATCTTATTGACTGGTCAATTTAGTCTGACATTGCTTGTCAACCCTTAGTCACCTCAGGATCTTGTCAAAGTGATCCAGGGGTCTGGGAAGGGCTTGAGATACTGCAATGCCCACAAGCCCCCAGGTGACACTAGTCCATTGGCTACATTCTGAATGCCAGGATTTAAATACTTTGCCTATGATTATTTGGTTGGCAAGTCCTGAAGGACAGATTGAGCCTCTCTGTCCCCAGAACTTCATCTTCCCAGGGCCATCACAGAGCAGCAGCACAGGTCTCATGGAATTGTAGGTGTCCCCGCCTCTGTCCACCTGCCATGCTGACGTCATTTATCTTCACATCCCTGCAGCCTACTCAGTACTAGACACAGAGGAGCTGTTCAAGAAGCGTTTTTGTCACACTGAAAGAAACAATGAAGCCTTGAGGAAATAGAAGGTAAAAATAGAAGAAAAAGGAGACTGAGCCAGCAATGACCTCTAGGTGATACCATCACAAGTGGGGCACTCCGCTCAGGCCAACCCTCCAGAGTCACTGTCCTCAGGAGTACCAGTCATAAAACCCTGAACACTCCTGCATTCTTCTTGTGGTTAAAAGAAAAGCAAAACAAAATGCGAAACACAGAAGTCATCACATCCCTATTCGGATGGCTAGTCACAAACAAATACATAGGGGCTGGAGCGGGACTCAGCGGTTGCAGCACTTGCCTGGCTTGTCCAAGTACATGAGTTTGAACCCCAACACACGTACATGACGAAGTCTTGGAGCAATGAGAGCCACATGGAAGACTAAATAAAATTGATTCTCTCTCTCTCTCTCTCTCTCTCTCTCTCTCTCTCATTGTCCTTCTCTCTTTAAAAAAAAATAAATAAATAAATACATAAACAAGGTGACCATACCTATCGCTGCCAGGGTGCAGAGGTCTCCTTCATTGCTGGTGACAATGCACGAAGGGTCTGCCATAACTCTGCACTCTAATTGATATAGTTGCTTCCCACAGGGATGTGGAAACCACTGCACAGGTGTCCTGAAATTGCAGTTAAGTAATTCTCTTTGCTGGAGAGGAAGGTTATAGATACGCTAGGGAGAAGGCTAGAGTGATCCATGTGGTAACACCGGAGACTGGACACGGGGTCAGGGGTAGCGTCATGAAGATGCAGATGGACAGATGCACAGAACAACTCTTGCACAGGTGCACATGCTCAGGTTCGTGAGGATGCAGAGCCTCTTGCTCTCTCAGCCAGACAACCTCAAATGAAGAATGTGCCACTGTGGAGTGTGCGTAGCACCCAGACCTTGGCTTCCAATGCCATTCTGAACAAAAGGGCAAGAGTCTCTTGGAGGAATGACGAGCTCCAGGAGTGTGGTAGGAGATAGATCAGAGGAGCCTGGAGTGTCTCGTGCCGGGTCAGTGGGAAGAATCAACCCACATGTGGCACACACAAGGACAGCATTTGTCAGAGGGGCACAGGAACCAACTGAAAGAGCTCCCAACGTGGGCAAGAACGTGAGCTAGTAATATTTGAATATAACCCAAATTATAAAACAGATACCCGGAGTCCATTCAGCTAAGTGATTGCATAAATAAATGAATGCAGGAGAGACCAAACGTCTACACAGAGAATAACAAATAATTTACGTCGATTCTCCACCCTCCAAAAGGTGGACGTTACCTCCCACTCCTTCAGGGTGGGCTGTTACGTGGTGACTTTCTTAGAGCACAGTGTGGAAAGGGGATGGGAATGAAGACAGACAGCCCAGCTCAGCCTGGTGATTAAGTCCACAGTGCGAGACCATGAGATGGAGTGACCAGGCCCTCCGTGGACCTCTCCCTGAGACCATGCCCCCGTCTTCTCATGACAAAGGTATCTGGCGAATTCCAGCAGAGCAGCAGTCTACAGAACAACTGACCAGTCTCCACAAAGCGTCAAGGTCCTCGGCAGCAAGGAAAGTCTGAGAAGTTGTCACAGCCGGGAGGCTCTCAGGGAGATGTGCAAGAAAGGGAAGGGGGGACCTGGATAGGATCCTGAGACAGAGGAATGACATGAGCTAGAAAGTAAAGACCCTGAACGAAGTGTGCACTGCTTAATGTTGCTGACCCATTGAGAGCGGCAAATGTGCCGCAGTTGCCGAAGGTGGGAATGACAGGGGGGCCAGGTGTGCGGATGCGGTTCCACTTCCAAGTTTGTGTGCACATTTAAGTGTGTCTTGGGATGGAGGAGGTGGCTGTAATGACATCCTCCCAGTGTGACTGGAGTGTGTCCTGGGTGAGCCACGCTCACTTCTCCCTCAGGGTTTTGGGAATTAATCATGCATAATGAATTGATTTAAAATTAGCCCAGGCATTTTGGTAACAGCTGGTCCCCCAGCCCCCCAGAATCCGTAATATGCAATTTATTCTGACAGGCTGCTCCTGGAAGAGCTAAGCATGGAGCACAAAAGAATCGCCGTGCTTGAGAAAGGGTACTCCGACCCCCAGCTGGGGGCTCTGCCCGGGGTGCTGGGAACCTGGGTCCGACGCCCGCAACCCTGGCATCCCTGCCCTGGTGGGAGCCTCCTCCTGCTTCCCAGCCACAAGGAGGTCTTGGCTGCCTGGTGGGCTGATGCTGACAGAGGGCAAAGGACACGCCAGCTTCCACAGGACCTGGGGCTATTCCCACCACTGGGCCAGGGCAGCCAACTGAGGCGCTGGGCGAGAGGTGGCTCATGATTATGCAGCTCCAGATCCAGAAAGGCCCCATAGGCTCTACATTCTGACCTGATGAGGCTCAGGGTCCTTGAGAAATTTACCCCCTCTCTCCCAGCTTCAGTTTCTCCATCTATAAAAAAAAATCTTAAAAATCTAAAAAGGAACTGTAAGGAGCCAGCAAAAATACCTCATAAAATCACATAAAGCTGGCTGGAGCAGTGGCTCAGCAGTAAAGCACTTGTCTAGCGTGTGCGAGGACCCGAGTTCAAACCCCAGCACCACTCACACAACTAAGCGTCAGAGCAACGAAAGCCACATGAAAAACAAAATAAAATTGATCCTCTCCCTCTCTCTCTCACTAATTTAATATAATAATAATTATCTATATTTATTTATATTTATAAATAAATTTTTTATTTATTTATTTTTAAAGTGCACAGAGCTCTCTCCAAGGTGGGGAATTGAATGCAAAGCTGAAGTTCTGCCATTGCCCAGTGCCTCCAAGTCCACCTAATGGCTGGGATCATAAGTGAAGCTGGATCAGTAGTGATGCCCAGATGAGTGACACAGAACTCACCCATGGTGAATGAACCAAATGAGGGTCCCCATCACTCATGGAATGGCTCTCCAGAGCAGCTGAGTTCTGCAGATAGTCCAGGGACTGGAAGAGGCCCTGAGCTTCATATGAGGACATGGCTGGCCAGCAGCTCGATGGCAGCCTTCTGAGACCAGGATCAGGGAAGCTAACCAACCAGGCGGGACTTGAGACCCTGAAGTGGTGGCACTTGAAGCCACTCAGTTTATGGTGTCTTTTTGCACAGCAACCGAAAACTCAGCACCCACCTAGAGCAACGAAGTGGGGGCCAAGTCTGGAGGGGGCCCCCACAGAAGGGGCAGGCAGTCATGGGTGCAGGAGGCAGAGGTGGCCCCAGAGGACAGCGGAGAGCACAGTAGGAGGTCTGGGAACGGGCTGCCAATCAGGCCACCTCCCTCCCTGTGCTCCATACCTTGCCCGTCTGAGGCTCACTCCCCACCTCTGTAAATCAGGGATGATCAAGGGGTTTCCTGAGAGAACTGTGGGTGAGGGTTTAATGAGTTAGTGGGTATATCCTACACACACCCGCCAGGGAGGTTTGGCGCAGATTAAGGGAGGTAACCCTGGGCTTTAGGAAGTGATATGGTGTCAAAGCTACAGGGGTCTCATCTCAGCATGGCACTTCCGTTCTCAGTCCCAGCTTTGGCTTTGGGGGTAGGTTGGGAGGGGATGGCCTGGGCAGCAGTCCCATCCTCCTGCAGCACTGAGATAGGGAGGGGACACTGATCAACCTAGGAAAGAAACCACCACTCCTCCCTGCTCCTCCATGGTGATGCAGGATGAGAATATGGGGTCTGGGGCTGCTAGGGCCTTTTTGTTAACTGAGATGAAGGTGGCGGAGGCTGTCTCTGACACTGTAAAACAGCCAGAGGACCCATCCGGGGTGGACAAGTCAATTGTGTTGCACAAAATACACATGTGTGCACACACAAGCGCATGCACACCTGTGCCAGAAGCACACGTGCCACCTCTGGTTAATGCCATCTGCATGTTCTAGGCACTTGTGTGGCCCACTGATGGCCTTATGGAGCTTGTTCTAGCAAATCCCAAACCTACCCCAGAGCCACTTTGAAACAGAGCCTGCAGCTTTAGATTCA
>PVKS010048918.1:0-12188 GCA_004027875.1 Aplodontia rufa | reverse complement strand
TTTTTAAGAGAAGGACAGAGAGAGAGAGAGAAGAGAGAGAGAATCAATTTTTATTGAGTTTTTCACATGGCCTTTGTTGCTCAGACACTTAATTGTGTACGTGGTGCTGGGGTTTGAACCTGTGTACTTGCGCATGCCAGGCAAGCGCCGTAACCACCAAGCCACCGCTCCAGCCCCCTCTCTCTCCTTTTTATAATGTACAACTTAGTAAACTCTTGAATACCCAGAAAACAAATGGTGACATTGTTCACTGGCACAGTCCTCTATATCAGAGAGGTGCAAAAGAGATGGATATTGCCATATTCCTTGGGCTGGAGTTGTAGTGGCTCTTCACAGGTGCATTTCTACTACTGATTAGCACGGGAGTTTTGTTTTGCTTCTGGCCTGGGCCATATCATCACTCCTTTGGCAGCTAAGTGGTCCTTGCTCCCAGGGAGGTTACCATGTTGTTGCCAAAGTTAGTGTAGACTTCCCTTCTACCTCTCCATAGAACAACTGTAGCCTGGTACTCTTAGGCTCCTCCTGCCTCAGCCTTCTGTGTAACCGGCACTGCAAGTGCACACACTGCTCCTGGCGATTATTTTGTTGTTGTGCTAGCTCTTGCAGATAAGCCTGGTCAAGTTGTATGAAAACGAGGAGGCGAACTAACACTTACTGGCTGCCTACTTTATTTGAAAATTTGCGGGCCTTTCATAGGCATTTTGTTGTTAGGTAGTTATTATCTTTCAGATAAAAGAACAGATTTAGGTTAATAAGTTCGTTCAAGGTGAACAACTAACTTACTAACTTTTTTTCTTTTTTTTTTTTTTTTTGGTACCAGGGATTGAACCCAGGGGTGCATAACCACTCAGCCACATTGCCCGCCCTCTTTTTATTTTATTTTATTTTTTTTACTTTATTTTTATTTTTAGACAGGGTCTCGATAAGTTGCTAAGGCTGGCTTTGAACTTGTGATCCTGCTACTCAGCCTCCCATGCCTCTGGGAGTGCTATGGTGTATGCTATGGTGTCTATGACTATCATTTTGATGTTACTGTTAGGTGCAGTATTGTGTGTGTGTGTGTGTGTGTGTGTGTGTGTTTTGATACCAGGGATTGAACCAAGGGGCATTTAACCACTGAGCCACATCCCTGGCCCCTGTTTTTGCTTTTTAATTTTGAGGTAGGGTCTTGCTAAATTGCTGAGGCTGGCCTCAAATTTGTGATCTTCTTGTCTCAGCCTCCCGATTTACTGGGATTACAGGTGCATGCCACCTCACTAGCTATTTGATGGAGTTGTGTCAAAATATTAAAACTTTATTTAGTGCTTTTAAATTTTAATTGGAAATTTAAATTTTGGGCTTTATCATAATGTCTTCTTGGCAGATCTCTGCCTATTCACAAATCTTATCTCTTTTTTTTTTTTTTTTAAGAGAGAGAGACAGTGAGAGAGACAGAAAGAGAGAAACAACTTTATTCAGTTTTTCACACGGCCTTAATTGCTCCAACACTCAGTTGTGTATGTGGTGCTGGGGTTTGAACCCGGGTCCTCGTGCTTGCCAGGCAAGCGCCGAAACCACTGAGCCACCGCTCCAGCCCCACAAATCTATCTCTTTTATTGCTGGAGTGTGGGAGGAGTACTGGGGATCAAACCCAGGGATGGTTTACCACTGAGCTACTTGCTAAGTTGCTGAGGGTCTTACTAAGTTGTTAAGGTTGGCCTTGAACTTGTGTTCGTTCTAACACTTGCTTATTATATTACCCTAATGTAATTCTTTGCTGAGAACTTGATTTCTTTCTTGTTGATTTCTTTTCTTTCTTTCTTTTTTTTTTTTTTTTATTGCCTGATGCTTCTCAGATTCTGGACCTTGTCTTTTCACTTCTGTGTCTTAGCCCCTGACATATATTTGTTGAATGGGTATGTTGAAAAAAATCAAAACCATCAGCTTCAACCTTTAACTTACATTTTTCCACATCTATAAATTGTCTCTTCTAATCTTACTTTCCTCATGTTTTAGGAGGTTTTCTTTTGCTTCTTTTTCTTTCTTTCTTTCTTTTTTTTTTTTTTTTGAGAGAGATAGAATCATTTTTTTAATTGTATTTTTCACATGGCTTTCGTTGCTTTGACACTTAGTTGTGTACCTAGGTGCTAAGGTTTGAACCTGTGTACTTTCGCATGCCGGGCAAGTGCTGTAACTGCCGAGCCACCTCTCCAGCCCTTTTTCTTTCATTTTTAATGATGTTTAGGATAGTCCTTCTTGTCTGGATTCTAGTTGCCATTGTCTTACCTGAAACCTCAGTTTGTCATTTACCTTTTTTCCTCCCATTTGTTTTTATCATACTGCAGTTGTACTGGTTTTTTCAGTGTACAAGATGTTCAATTTTCTCTGAAAATAAAAATATTCAACCCTATATCTTTGTCTTTTTCTTAAATTGACATAAATGTTACATGTTTATGGATATCTTAGGTCCTTATCTCATCTTCAGTAATAGTCTCCTCTCCTGCATGAACTGAACTAGTTACCTATAATTTTATATATATATTTACACACACACACACTCGTGCGTGTATCTATATATATATACGCACACGTATGTATATGTGTTTGTGTGTATAGATTTTTTTTTTGTACTAGGGATTTAACCCAGGGGTGCTTAACACTGAGCCACATCCCTAGTCCAATTTTAATTTTGACATAGGGTCTCGCTAAGTTGCTTAGCTCCTTGCCAAGTTGCTGAGATTGGCTTTGAACTTGAATCCTTTTGCTTCAGCCTCCTAAGTCACAGGGATTACAGGCATGTGCCACTGTACCTGGCTAACTATTTTTATTATTAAGTATATTTTGAATAATAACATCTGATTTACAAATGAGGTTCTGGAATGTAACACTTATTAATTGGGAACTGTCTGTGTTTGTTTTATGATCCCTAGCCTGGCTGCCTACTAGAAGCAAAAAATAGATCCTTTCTGAATAACAACATTCACAGCCTTAGAATATCTCTCATTTTTTGTATATCATGTCCAGTAATCAATAAAAAAATAACTAGGGATATGAAAAGACAAGATCCAGCTGAAAATCATGAGGAAAGATTGACAGTAGAAACACATACCCAGAAAATAATATTTATCACCAGTCGTGGATTTAACATAAATCTATGATTAAGTGGGACTTGGTGTTAATCTCAGATACTTGGGAGGGAGGCTGAGTCAGGAAGAAACAAGTTTAAGGCCAGCCTTGGCAACTTGGTGAGACCCTGTTTCAAAACAAAAAGTAGAACACACAATAAGAGGGATGGTGATGTAGCTTGGTAGTAGAGTGCCCCTGGGTTCAGTGGTCAGTACAATGCACATCCATGCTCACACACACCAAAACAAAATAAAATATATATTTATATATTATCTAATGCATTAGTCATATGTGCATGTATACACATACTTAAAACCTAAATTTATGGGGCTGGAGCAGTGGCTCAGTGGTTATGGTGCTTGCCCAGCAAGCATGAGTATTCGAGTTCAAACCCCCAGCACCACGTACACAACGAAGTGTCGGAGCAACGAAAGCCACATGAAAAACTAAACAAAAATTGTTTCTCTCTTTCTCTCACTGTCCCTCTCTCAAACAAAAACAAAAACACCTAAATTTATAATTTTGATAGATTTGAAACGATAATAAAGAATGAAATGGAAATTCTAGAATGAGAAATAAAAAATACCAAGAACTAATTATTAAGAGTCAGTAGATGAAGGCTGGAGCAGTGCCTCAGTGGTTAGGGTGCTTGTCTGGCATGCACAAGGACTCGGGTTCGAACCCCAGCACTACATACACAATGAAGTGTTGGAGCAATGAAAACCACATGACAAGCTAAATTAAATTGATTCTTTCTCTCTCTCACTGTCTCTCTCTTTAAAAACAAAACGAAACAAAACTTAAGTCCCAGGGCTTGAGAGGTGGCTCAGTGTTAGAGTGCTTGCCTGACATACACAAGGACCTGGGTTCGATCCCCAGTACCATATACACAACTAAGTGGAGTGAAATTAAAACCGAGGTGAAAAAAAGCCCCAAGATTACAGAAATTTACCTCCCAGGACAGCCATGTCCTTAATTTCTGCCCCTGGAAATTTTCATTTTGTGGAGTCAGCCATGCATTTAAAGGCAGTTTGACATGTTTCATTTTATTTATCATGTTTCAGGCATTTGTGGAGATATTTTCCCCAGTTTTCTTCCAGTTGTTTAGTCTGCTGTGTATAGTCTACACTATTAGTCTTTTATAGAGCTTTGTTGGTTTTTTTATTTTTTTAACTTATGCTGGGGATCAATCCATGTCCTGTGTCTGAAAGTTTTTTTTTTTTTTTTTTTTTGAAGTGAGAAGGACAGTGAGAGAGAGACAGAATCGATTTTTATTGAGTTTTTCACATGGAATTTGTTGCTCTGACACTTAGTTGTGTATGTGGGTGCTGGGGTTTGAACCCACGTACTTGCGCATGCTGGGCAAGCGCTGTAACCTCGGAGCCACGTCTCCAGCCCCCTGTGTCTGAAAGTTTTAAGAACCCATCCTTCCAGGGGATCACTAGAAATGTAGAGTGATTGCCTGTGAGTTATAGATCATTTCTTATATTCTTATGGCCTTTTTCATATTTCTATTACAGAGCACATATTTCACAACTTTTATAACTTAAAAAAAGAAATTGTCCTTTAGATCCTGCAAGTAATAGCCCTTCTTTTCCATTTGTTGCAGGTGGTGCGGTTGTGTCAGAACCCAAAGCTGGCGCTAAAGAACAGCCCACCTTATATCTTAGACCTGCTGCCAGATACCTACCAACACCTCCGTACTATCTTGTCAAGATATGAGGGGAAGATGGAGACACTTGGAGAAAATGAATATTTTAGGGTGTTCATGGAGAATTTGATGAAGAAAACTAAGCAGACCATAAGCCTCTTCAAGGAGGGGAAAGAAAGAATGTATGAGGAGAATTCTCAGCCTAGGTAATGGAGAAATACTACACAAATATTATTTCAGGTCTGTGACTGACCGAATGGATAACACATAGAAGTAGATGAGTTTGTTTGCAAAAAAAAAAAAAAAAATTTTTTTTAAGAGAGAGAATCAATTTTCTATTTTATTTTTTCATCTGGTTTTTGATTTTCTGACACTTAGTTCTATATGTGTTGCTGGGGTTTAAACCTGAGTCCTTGCTCATGCCAGGCAAGTGCTCTACCACTGAGCTACCTCCCTCTCCAGCTCTGAATTTGTTTGAATTTTATATTAACTGGAATGGAAGCTGACACTAGATTTAAAGGTGTGCTTTATGTAAAGGTTCTCTTGGAGAACATCGCACCGTCCTTGGGTCTGATAGATTTGTTTTCCTCTGAAAAACCAGTAACTTAGAGTCATGAAAATGGTTGCAGAGCCATTGGAGAACCTGAAGATCATGAAAATTAACTGTGTGTAGATGCAATTGTGTGTGGTTTTGTACAGTTGGAAATGATTATTAGCTCATCTAGAACAAGTAATAAAATATAAATTCCACTAGGATTTTTTAGTGAGTGATTTACTCTTTTGTGTGTGTGCATGTGTGTTCGCACTGGGAGCAAAACCCAAGGCCTCACCCATGCTAGGCCAGTAATTTACTCTTGACTAACTTTGAATTGGAAGAACAGTAACTTTCAAAGGCATTAGGTTACTATGCACGACTCTAGCAGTAACGTACTAAATGGCATCTTTGTAGTTTACTACTCCTTTGTCTCTGTTGATTTGATTTTGGCAACTCTAGTGCTACTTAGAGTTTTCTCCACATCATTACTTGTATTATCTTTACTGAAACAAATTACTCAGGGTTAGTTCAGATATCAGTCTTTTCTTGAAAAGATTTCTAGTAACTAAATTCAATCTGTAGGAACCATTAGAACTTCTGGTTTACATGCAAATAAACTTTATTTCTATTAAAGGGCTGGGGATGTAGCTCATTGGTAGAGCACTTGCCTAGTATGTGTACGACCCTGGGCTTGTTCAACACAAAAAAATTTTAAAAAAAGAAAGAAATCTTGGCTGTATGGTCCTCTGAGCTAGTCATTTTATATCACAGGTTTCTTTGGGTTTTTTTATTTCTTTTGCAGAGCTGGATATTGAAAAATTTGAGGGTGCTTCTCCATTCCTCCCATCCCATTCCCCACTAGAGATTGAACCCAGGGCTGGGCACATGCTAGGCAAGCACTGATATATCTATATCTATATCTATATCTATATCTATATATCTATATCTAACATATATATCTATATATCTATATCTATCTATCTATCTATCTATCTATCTATATATATCTTTTGCACTTCTTATTTTATTTTAAGATAGCATCCCCACTAAGTTACCCAGTGATCTTGAACTTGGGATCTTCTTGCCTCGGCCTTTTAAATTCCTGGGATTACAGGAATGTGCCTCCACACCTGGCTAGATATACATATTTTCTATACATTTGCCCATACTAAATGTAAATATATAATATATAACATACTAAATGTAAGTATATAATTTGCCCTTACCAAAATGATTTTATACTATGTTGACAATTTTTTTCTCTTCTATCTAAACGTCATTGTCAGTAGACCTGTCTGTCAATTTTCAGTTTTATTTCCCATAATGTAAGACTTTCAATTATACTTGGACTCGTACAACCAAACCTGTGCAAATTATATATAGAAAGTGAGAATGAATAGATTTGAGGTGAGAATCCAGGTTGTGTGTTTTTGGTACTGGGGATTGAACCCAGAGATCCTTAACCACTAAGCCACATCCCCAGCCCTTTTCATTTTTCATTTAGAGACAGGGTCTCACTAAGTGGCTGAAGGCCTTGCTAAGTTGCTGAGCCTGGCCCGGAACTTGCAGTCCTGCCTCCAGCTTCTGAGTTACAGGCGTGCACCACCATGCACGGCTTAAAGTCTAATATTTTTTCTTTGATTCCTTATGCTTTTAAGAAACCTTTTGCCAGGCGTCGTGCCTCACGCCTGTAGTCCCAGCTGCTCAGAAGGCTAAGGAAGGAGGATCACGGGTTTAAAGCTAGCCTCAGCAATTTAGCAAGCAAGGCCCTAAACAATTTAGGGAGATCCTAAAATATAAAAAGGGCTGAGGATGTGGTTCAGTGGTTAAGTCTCCTTGGGTTCAATGCCCTTTACAAAAACAAAACAACAAAAAAAAGCCTTTGCTTAATTCAGGATCATGAAGATTATGACTTTTTAAAAATTTCACGAGTTTTATAGTTTTATTAGCTCTTGTATTTAGGTCTTTGATCCATTTTGTGTTAATTTTTGTAAAAGGTATGGGGTAGAGATCCACCTTCTTTCTTTTCACGTGAATAGTCCATTGTCTTAGAACAGTTTGTTGAAGAGTAGCCTTCATTGAACGACGTTGTTACCCTTTCAGAGTAAATTGATCATAAATGGAAAAGTTTATTTTGGGATTCTCAGTTCTGTTTCATTAATGGATTTTTACTCCTGCAATGCCAGTGACCGGGAGGCTGAGGCAGGAAGATTGCAAATTTGAGGTCAGTTTCAGCAACTTAATGATATTCTGTCTCAAAATAAAAAATAAAAGGGGCCAGGGATATAGCTGCATGGTAAACCACCCCTGGGTTCATATCTATTCTGATTCCTCTACCATTTTGATTATTGTAGCTTTGTAGTAAAGCTTTGAAATCAAGAAATGCGAATCCTCCAAATTTGCTCCTCTTTTTCCAAGATTGTTTTAACTCTGTATGAATTTAGTTAGGATCAGTTTGTCCTTTTCTGCAAAAAGGACAGCTGGAATTTTTATAGGCACTGCACTGAATCTGTAGATCAGTTTGGGGAGAATTGCCACCTCAGTACTAAGTATCCCAGTTTATCAACACTGGAAATCTTTCCATTTACTTATATCTTCTTTCCTTTCTTCAGTAATGATTTGTAGTTTTCAATGTGCTTGTCTTTTAACTTGGTAAAATTCATCGCTGCTTCTGTTTCTGTATTGTTCATAGCTCATATATAGAAATATAATTGATCTTGTATACTGCAACTTTGCTGAATTCATTTATTGGCTTTAGAAGTTTTTCAGTGCATTCCTTAAGCTTTCTTAAATACAAAATGATTTAATGTGTAAATAGTAATAGAGTTCATCCTTTCCTGTCTGGGTACCTATAATTGCTTTTTCCTGCCTAATTACCTTGGAGAGATTTATATTGAATAGGAGCAGTAAGAGCAGGATCTTTGCCTTCTTCCTGGTATTAGGAGGAAAACTTTTAGTCTTTCACCATTGAGTATGATGTTAGCTATGGAATTTTCATAAAAGCACTTTTCAGGTTGAAGAAGTTTCCTTCTATTTCTTGTATGTTAGAGGAACTGGGCACACCTGTAATCCCAGTGACTAGGAAGGCTGAGGTAGGAGGATTGCAAATTTGAGGCCAATTTCCGCAACTTAATGATATCCTGTCTCAAAATAAAAAATAAAAGGAGCCAGGAATATAGCTGCATGGTAAACCACCCCCTGGGTTCAATCTTCAGTAGCACAAAAATTATAAATAGATTTATGTATATGTATGTATATGTGTGTGTATAGATATTGGTGGATCATAAAGAACTTTCTCAAACAGCTTAAGCAAAGGTAGAAATTTGTTGACTTGTATAATTCTAGGAGAAGTTAGTATATTAAGTTCTACTATGGGCCAAATATAAGTAATATAAGTAAACCTCAGGAACAACTGAAATCAGGGTTGAAATGTTACCAGTACTACATCTATTTTTTTTTTTTAAATAGCGAGAGAGAAGGTGAGAGAAAGTCAATTTTTATTTATTTTTCAAAGAAAGTGCTACATCTCTTTGATTCTTTTTTCTTTTTTAAAGAGAAAGAGACAGAAAGAAAGAATTAATTTTATTTAGTTTTTCATGTGGCCTTTTGTTGCTCCAACACTTCGTTGTGTATGTGGTGCTGGGGTTTGAACTCGCATACTCACGCGATTATAATTCACATTATATCTGAATTGTAGGAAAATTTGGACCTAAATATTTTATGCTTTAGGAGCTTCTAGTGTGGGAAAGGTCTAACGCTTAGTTATATATTTGTGTGCGTGTGTGTTTATGGCACTAAGGTTGTAACCCAGGGCTTTACTGTGTGCTAGGTAAGTGCTCTACCAGTGAGATGCATCCCCAACCCCTTTTAGTTTCAACTTATGAGCATGATAGACTTAATTGATTACCCCCAGATAATCAACTCTGGAGAGAAGCTCAATAGTGTGCCTAGTCCACTGTAGATCAGGTACATACCTGTAGACAAACCATTCCCAGCTTTAAGCTTTTAAGTTTTTTGTTTGTTTGTTTGTTTTGGTTTTTTTTTGTTTTGTTTTGTTTAAGAGGGGTGAGGGACAATGAGAAAGAGAATCAATTTTATTTAGTCTTTAATGGGACGTTTGTTGCTCTGACGCTTCAGTGTGTACATGGTGCTGGGGTTCAAACCCGTGTCCTTGTGCATGCCAGGCGTGTGTTGTAACTACTGAGCCACTGCTTTAGCCCCAGTTTGAGATATTTTTATGAACCATCTAAGGAGATATGTCAAATAAGGAGGTAGGCTATATGACTAGAGTTTGAAGCATAGAAGGAAATATCTAGAATATAGAGAGAAATTTGGTTCAGTAGAGTATTTAAAGCCACAAGAGTAGACAGGATCATCTGGGAGGAAGGAAGACAAGTCAGCAGTAGAGACTCAAGCGGAAGCACCACTGAGGAGCGGGGAATAAAACTGGAAGAAAACCAACAAAAAAATTTAAAAACAGCAGCAAAACAACTCTGAATTAGATATTTGGCAAAGGAGATAAATTATCTGCAAAGAAGAAATAGGCAACAAAATGTGTTTAATAAAATCCCTTTAATTTTAAGGTGCCATTTTCATAAAGGGTATTTTAAAAATACAGAAAATATTTGGGACAAATGATACCAAAATATCATCAACCTCCTGAGTTACTGGGAATATAAATTAACTATGATCTAATTGTTAAAAATGATTTCAAATCCATTTGGTCCAACCTGTTTTTAGAATGAATCTTACTCTATTTTATGATTTTGAAACATGTATGTGTCACTTTGAAAATAGTGATTCACTAGGTTATGTAGGTTTTTGCATATGTTACCATACTGTTTTGCAGTATTGAAATGTCAACATTTATTAGTTAAGTATCATTAGAAACAGGGCTCAGTGGAGAGTGCCTATAATCCAAAGCGACTGGGGTAGCAAGTTCAAGGCCAGCAGGGGCAACATAATGAGACCCTGTCTCAAAGGAAAAAAAAACAAAACAAAAAAGATCTCATTAGAAAAGTTTCTTGGGAAATCATTATTGAGCACAATGGTGGTAGATAGAAGTTTCAAAAATTTGAATTTTTGCTTGAATTTTATCATTGGAACAAAACCTATCAGTTTTGCACTATTAGTACAACTAAAGTTGGACCTTCCCTTAAACCTTTTACAAAAACTCTCAGTAGATCAAAGACCTAAATTTAAGAGCTAAATATGCAACTTTATTTATTTTCATGCTAGGGATTGAAACCAGTGGCGCATAACCACTGAGCAACATCCCTGACCCTTTTTTATTTTGTGACAGGGTCTCGCTAAGTTGCTTACGGCCTGGCTACGTTGCTGAGACTGGCTTTGAATTTGCAGTCCTCCTGCCTCAGCCTGCAGAGCCCCAAGGTTTATAGGTGTGCGCCACCACATGCGGATAAATATACAACTTTTAGAGGGAAAAAAAGTGAAAATCTCTGGGACCTTGTATTAGTCAATGAGTTAAGTATGACAACAAAAGTGTATGTTGTGGGGCTGGAGTGGTAGCTCAACGGTTACGGTGCTTGCCTTGCATTCGCGAATACGCGAGTTCAAACCCCAGCACCACGTACACCACAAAATCTTGGAGTAACCAAGGCCACATGAAAAACTAAATAAAGTTGATTCTCTCTTTCTTTCTCTTTCTCTCAAAGTCCCTCTCTTTAAAAAAAAAAGTATACATTGTAAAAAATATGTATACATTGAACTTCATCAAAATTAAAAACTGTACATTAAGGACTATAAACAGAATGACACTTCTAGACAAGTGCAAAAAATAAATCCTCTTTTGCAACCCAGAACTCATTGTTCAATATGAGTTCTGATACATATAAGCAAGCATATACCTAAGACAGCAAAAAGCGATGTGACATTGATGACTAAAAAAGTTGATTCTAAGTTGAACAAGTTGATAAAAAACATACAGGTCATGAGAGGAATCTGCTGTACTGATTCAAGATTCCAGTTTTCATATTTTAGTACAAGAAAATGGCTTTTCTTTTTAAAGGCTTTTATCTTCAAAAAATGATACGTGGAGTTGAAGATGTATCTTACTGTTTTTGGATCATGTTTGTTTAACTGTGGAATAAATGATTTGAACTCATTGATGTTTAGAGAAGGTGCCAGCAGTTGAGAACCAGGCAGATCCATCTACCCCCAAAAGTGATCCTAAAGTCAATTAACTGGAAGAAATTAGATGCCAAATTATCTTAGGTGAATTGTGAAATCCTCACAAGTATTTCCATAATTCAAGTGGAAATAGAAGCCCCCCCAAAAAGACATCTAAATTAAGTCTCAGTTCTTTTATAAAGGATATCCTTGAGATGGACAGCAAAGGAATCATGATGGGAAATACCTTAAATAACAATTTATTGACTTTAAATAAAAAAAAAAAACACACACACACAGAATGACAAGATAGTCCCCAGAATGGGGAAAAAAGTATTTTTAAATCATAATTCTTCAGGGATTAATATCTAAAATATATAAAGAATTCCTTTGTGTAGCTTAGCAGCATTACAAACCAATTCAAAAATGGTGAAAGGATTTAAGTAGACATATGTTCACAGAAGATACGCAGATGACCCATAGGCCTTTAAAAAGATGCCCAGCCCGTCATTAAGGAGAAGCATATCAAAACCATAATGAGTTATTGCTTCATACCCAACATTATGGATACTGTCTAAAAAAGTTAAATAATTTTTTTATTATTTAAGTGTTGGTGAGATATAGAGATACAGGAACCCTCATGCTTTGCCTGTGGAAATTTAAAATGGTGCAGCCACTATGGAAAAGAATTTGGAATTTTCTCAAAAAATTTCTTTCCTTCTTTTTTTTTTTTTTGTTTTTTTTTTTTTTTTTTTTTTTTTTTTTTTT
>PVKS010048917.1:0-12199 GCA_004027875.1 Aplodontia rufa | reverse complement strand
AAAAAAAAAAAAAAAGTCAAAAGGTAATCTGTGTTCATGGGCAGGAAAACTCAATATTAGAAAGATATCATTTCTCCTTCAACTGATTGATCAATGGAATTGAGTCAATACAATTCCCATTACAATCCCAGCAGTATTTTTTTAGGTATTTAAAAGATAATTCAAAATTTCAGTGGAATATAAATTATTAAGAATATGGGGCTGGAGCGGTGACCCAGCAGTTATAGCGCTTGTCTGGCATGCACAAGTACACAGGTTCAGACCCCAGCACCACATACACAACAAAGTATCTGAGCAACGAAAGTCACGTGAAAAACTAAATAAAGTTGATTCTTTCTCTCTCACTGTTCCTCTCTCTTTATAAAAAAAAAAAAAAGAATTGCCAAGAACCTCTGAAGAAGAGGAAGAGAGAATTTTCCTACCAATCAGATATTATAAAGTCACTGCAAAGTGATAATAAAGACAAAATCTGTAGATGCAGGGATGGAACAATTGACCAATGGAACAGAGTAGAGAGCCCAGACACTAACTTGCCAAAGTATGGAATTGTGATATACGACAAAAATGAAGTTGAGGACCTCTGGGGAAAAGAGGGGTTAGAAAATAAGTGTGGTCAGATAATTAATGATAAGGAAAGGAAAGGATAAGGAAAAAAATTATCCCGTAAGCAAATATCAATTCTTATTGGGTTAAAGACTTAAATAAGAAAGACAATACTTTAAAACTTTTAGAAAAGATAAAATGTGTTCATTATTTTGGAGTAACAAAGAATTTCTTATTTAAGGCACAGATAACAATAATCATAAAATATTAATAAATTAAACTATAACAAATTAACACACCATAAAGAAAATAAAAAGACAAGATCTAAATTAGGGGATCACCACATAATCAATACAGGGTTCATTTCTAAGCTGGGCATGAGGGCACACATCTGTAATCCCTGTGACTTGGGAGGCTAAGGCAGGAGGATCGCAAGTTTAAGACCAGCCTCAGCAACTTAGTGAGGCCCTAAGCAATTTAGCAAGTCTCAAAATAAAAAATAAAAAGAGCTGGGGATGTAGATCAGTGTCAAAGCATCCCTGGGTTCAATCTCCAGTACCAAAACAAAATGAACATGGGATTCCTCAAAGAAAGACAGACAAGTAACCCAAGAGAAAAAGTAAGCAAGAGACATAAGCAGGCATTTCATACACACATGCACGCACACAAAGAAACAGGAATGTTTGATAAACCTGTGGAAGGATGCTCAGCCTCGTTAAGAAAGGAAGTACATGGGTTAGAGCAGTGGCTCAGTAGTTGTGGCACTTGTCTGGCATGGACAAGTATATGGGTTCAAATCCCAGCACCACGTACACAACTAAGTCCTGGAGCAACAAAGGTCACATGAGAAACTAAATAAAATTGAATCTGTCTCTCTCCTTTCTCTCTCTTTCACACTATTCTTCTCTCTTTAAAAAAAAAAGAAAGAAAGGGAAAGGAAGTTCAGGGCAGGCTGAGTCACTTTAAGACCTTCACAGAGCCCTACCTGTGCTTATTTCTGGAGGTCTGATCTTTTAATATTCCACATGTCATAATTGCATCCACATATCTCAGTCAATCTGTCCATCCTGTCCATGTTGTTGAGTGCTCCTGAGGCCAGGAAATGTTCTGTGTGCTTGGGATGTATCGCTGAACAAGAGACAAAGGTCCCTGTCCTCATGGAGCTTATGTGTTGAGTGGAGCATAGACAGTGAACCAAAGGAGGTGAGCTATGGAGTCTTGTGAGAGAGGGTGGTGGGCGCTGTGGGACGGAAGGAAAGAAGCATGGCAGGAAGTGGGCTGCAGGTACCAAGGCTCTAAGGCATGGCGTTTTAAACAGGCATGCTCAAATCTCCCTCACTGATCGGTTCCCTTGGACCCTTCCTCTAATAACAGAGGAGAGGGCTACCAGCTCTCAGAGAGATTTGTGGGTGGGTGACTAAAGGGAGAAACCCTTGAGGACACTCCCCCAGCACCATCCTACCCAGATAGATGGCAGGTCAGGTAGAAAGCTGTGGGGCGTGGGAGGCAGGAGAGACCTTTCACCACCTTCTTGCCATCCTCTCTGGCACCTTCCTCTCCTGCAGCCCATCCCAAAAAAGACCACTACAAAGGACCTCTCAGGAGTAAGTGCTCTGACAGGCCAGGCGGCCAGAGGGGAGCTGGGATTGCTGCAAACTCCATGCTGGCAGGAAGAAGGCACTTTGTAAACTGTGATCCTTGATGGACCCCCTTTGAACTAGGAAGCATTTAAGGCAGCTTTCTGAACTCTACAGGCACTGCTTGCATGAACAAGTTGGGTGAGGTCTATCTCCAGGGAGTTACAAAACAATCCAATAAAGGAGGGCGCTGTGTGTGTGTAGATCGGCTCAAAGATAGTGCTGCTCCGTACAGGAACAGCCCAGGACTGTGCTGTAGGTCAGCCACAGACAAAGTCCTTGGGAAGCCGGCTTACAATGAGACTGGCGTGATGGTGGCTTGTTTTTTTTTGTTGTTGTTTTTGCTCTTGTTTTTGTTTTTAATAGAAGTCCTCAGCCCAGCCACCAACAGCTGCCAATATGATTTGGGCAGCTTCTGCCCATCTCTGTGAATCCCCACCTCTTTTCCCTTTGACTAAGTTACCCGAACACTGGCGATGGCCCAATGGAATAGTCCGCAGCCCTTCTTTATCCCTTTATTGCTACCCAAACTACTCTACCAAACCTCTTCCACCTTGGACAGAGGTTCCGTTAATTTCTTACAGGTCTACATGGACAAAGGGACTGCTGTGAAGTCCCTACAGGGAAGTGGCTTCTCTTTCATACTGCAGTGCAGTGTCTCCTTCCAATTAGAGCCCACAAACAAGAGCAGGGTGGCCCTTCTAGTGGAATGCTCCACTAGAAGGCTGGGGGCCTGCATCCCAGGCCACCTGGTTAAAGCTCCTGCCTCTGTCCCAGTCATGGTGGCCTCTGTTTTTCCTTTGTTTGCCTCCTAGACCAAATGCAAGGTCCTGATTCTGACACGAAGTCCCTGTCTCTGGCTCCAATCCCTAAAATCAGCTTCCGAAGGCTTGCTGTTCTTGTGGCTCCTGCAACAGAGAAAGATGTTTCAGGTTTTTGTGGGAAAAAAGTCAAACATAAAAACTAAGCAAGAAGTCAGAATCCATCCTGAGGTGTCCCTCCCCAGAGAGCTGGTGAAACAGACAGGCTTGGGAGCCTGGAGGAGGGATAAATGAAAGGGTTCCAAATCCTCAAAAGGAGCCCAGTGTGTTTTTCTACTTCAAGTCTCCCTGCAAGGTCACCTTTCTGTCTGAGATCTAGATTCCACCAGGATCATCAAGTTTCCTGAAGTACCTTATTCCCAGAACTGAATCAGTGTTTGGGGTGAATGGGGTTCAGCCACATTTCTGGGAATACCCCTGGAACTAGGCCCCATTGGCTCCTTTCTCTTCTCCAGGCATTTCTAGGTCTTGCCTGGGGGTTCAAAGATCCACCCAAGTCTCTAATCATGGAAGCTGCTTTGTTCTTCAGACACTGACCTTTATTGACACCATTCAACCCCCATCTATTTGAATATCCCATTCTTTCCCCCCTTTCTGGGTTGCAGTAAGGGGTTTAACTCTCAGGGGCCTAATCCTGTTGCTCTTGTGTGTGACTAATTCGCTCCCCTCCCCACTAGGCTCCAGCAAAGACGAAGGGGCCTGGGGCCTGTTTACAGGAACAGAGGGTCTGTGCCCCCTTCCATCAGCAATCAAAGCACGAACGTATTCCTCAGAGTTATTTCCTGCCCTAGTCTAGTCCTAGAACATAAGCCTCTCTGTTCCTTCATGGCCCACCAGCTCCATGGACCAGGGCTTTTGTGAGAGGATTTATGATATAGAAAGTAATAAGTCACCCTTTCAACTTACCAGTGTCTGGTGTGAAAGCAAGTTGCATTGTTGTTCAGACAATATGACTCCCCAGAGAAGGAATAATGTCCCTAAGAGCCCTGGAGTTCTTTGGCGGCTGCCTGTGGCTAAGGGTATGCGAAGGTGACATGGCACAAGATGGAGGCCTCATTATCCTCAAAGCACCCGCAGACCCCAGCGAGTCAGCTTCAGTTGCCTAATTTTTGAAGTTAAAAAGCACATAATTATAGTATTGTTTGACTGCCAAGAATTCTGGGTTAATCTCAGTTTTATTTTGACTGCTACCTAAAATAGCCTGTCCCTGAGGACAACAGCGACAGCCAGAAAGCCAAAAAAGAAAGGCAGGCCTGAGGTCCAGGCAGACGCTCACTTGGGAATTTGGGGGATCTGGCTTCCCTCACCACTCCATCCAAAGACCCCCAGTGACACCCCCACCCCAACCCAGGGCGTGGCCTGAACCTGTGTGAAACTGCAGGGATACCCCAGCATACCCTCTGTCCCAAGATAAGTTCAGAACTGTTCCTGAGATGCTTATGATTTAGGGAAGACAGGGCAAGTAACAGATAACATTCCTGAGTGCCTGTTGCCTGCCCATGTGGATCTTGGCACACAAGCCTGTGGCAACTCCTTTAGTCCCCACTAGTCTGTTGGCAGGTACTTTGATTATCTTCTAACCTGCCCAGGGCCACCTGGCTAATAAGTGGTAGAGACAGAATTTGGATCCAAGGAGTCCTTGTTCCGAGGCTGCCTCCTATGTGCCACGTGGCCTCCCAGCAGGTGAGTGGTAGCTGGGCTCGAAGGCTTGGTAGGGCTGCTCCTATTGGCATCTGTGAGAGAGATGCATCAGTTCACAAGTGCAGGCCCCTGGAAGAATGGGCCTGATGAGCAATGGTTTTCCTTCTTGAGCATGGATAGATTTGTCTTCCATCATGCTCAGATTAGCAAATATTTGCTGAGGGTCCCACTCTGTTCCCAAGGCCTCTGGGGTAGATCTCTAAGTTTAATGACATTAATGGGAAAACAGCAATACAAGGTCATGTGGGCTCTTTTAGAAGTGTTCTTCCTGAATGTAATCAATGGGGGTTCCCCTTGAGTTTTAGGGTTCTTCAGAGAGACAGAACCAGTAAGGTGGATATAGAGCCAGACATGGTGGCGCACACAGGCCTGTAATCCCAGCAACTTGGGAGGCTGAGACAGGGGGATTTTGAGTTCAAAGCCAGCCTCAGCAACTTAGCAAGACCCTGTCTCAAAATAAAATATAAAAGGGGAAAAAGGGCTGGGGATGTGACTCAGTAGTTAGCAAGCACCTTTGGGTTCAATCCCTGGTAACAAAAAAAAAAAAAATAGAGATAGAGAAGCCAAACATCCTCAACCTACATACACAAAGATAAAGACACATGAGAGGAAATGTATTAGGAAAATTGTTTCATAAAATTATAGAGGCTGGGAAGTTCCATGGAACCGCTAGACCATCTGCTAGCTGGATGGGATGTTGCAGCATGGCTCAGCCAACTCTGAATGCCTCAGAAGCAAGGGAAGCCAACGGCGTGACTCTCAGTCCAATGCCAAAGGTCTGAGCACCTGGGGGCTGCTGGTGTCAGTCCTGGAGACCAAAGGCCAGAGAGGCTGGAGTTCTGAAATCCATAGTCAGGAGAGGAAGTATGTATTCCTGATCTCAGAGATAGAGACACACTTACCTCTCTTCTCCTTTTGTTCTCTCTGGCACCAAGTTTATTGGATTTTGCCTGCACGCATTGGGGGCAGATCTTCTCCACCCAGTCCACTCAGATTTACACACCAATCTCTGGAAACGCCCTCACAGACACACCCAAAACAAAGCTCTACTAGATATTCCTTAAATGAGTCAAGTTACTCCTAAAATTAGTCATTGCTCAATAGGAGGGGACATTTGTGTTAGATTTTAAAGGATGCTAGGATTCTTCTGGGTAGACAAAGGAAAGATGGATTTTCTAGGCAGAGGGGATGACATGGGAAAGCCACTACTGTGTTCCACCAGGCTCAGAGTGCTCTTGAGCATTCTGTTCCCCAGGATTCGGAGCTACTGGGCTCCAGTTTGCAGGGCAGAGCAGGAACTGAGTAACATCCCCTCACCCTGGCTGCTGTCCCCTTTATGCTGACTTCATGAGCTTTCCCTACCCTTCCTTCCTGCCTCACCGAATGCCAATGACATTTTTCCAGTCTCAGGCATCCTTGGACTCCTCAGGTGCCCAGCACAGCCAAGCCAGTGACAGGTCTAGGAGTGCTACTACTAGAGGTCAGCACTGCCAAGGTCAATAGCTCCCATGGAGTTGGCACAGGCCCAGGCCAGGCACCCAACACCCTGATGCACCCGTGCCCCAGCACCACTTCCATCCACCCTCAGCAGGAGAATGGCAGGGCAGTGGGCATCGTGAGAGCACAGAGAAGGCACAGAGCCTGGTGCTCCATTTGCTTGGTCTTCTCTTCACCTCCTCAGCAAGAAAACGACAAAGAAAAGGCCAAAAGTCCAGGCTCCTAAAACCAGCAGAGGGTTTGGTATTGGGTGAGGGTGTGTTCTTTTTGTTCTTAGAATGGCCTCTTCTTTTTGTCCTTTTGTTTTTATTCATTTGTTCACAAAAGAAGTGATTTCATGTTCCTTCTTTCATTTTTTTCTTTTTAATTTTGGTGGTGATGGTTCTGGGAATTGAACCCAGGATCTCAAATGCTAGGCAAGCACTCCACCACTCAGCTACATCCCCAACCTTTTTTATTTTTATTTTGAGATAGGCTTTTGCCCAAGCTGGCCTTCAATTCCTGCCTCTGCCTCCCAAGTAGCTGGGATTACAGTTGCGAACCGTTGAGCCCAGCTCTGGGTTCTTTTAACAGGAAAATAAACGAAGGACAAAGGCAGGTCAAAGTTTCATTGTTTTGGGAGCAGTACCATCAGCATATGCCCTGACTTTTGTTCTCCCTCAGGTGCTTAGGAGAACAAAGTATACTGGAGCCCCCAGTGATCTAGGGAGCTCCTTGTGGTCTAGGGAGGTGACTGGCTGTGTAAAGCTATCGCCATCCAGGAGGGCAGGGACCCCATCTGCAGAGCACTTGGGCAGGCCACTATTTCCAAATCCACAGCCAAGAAAGAGGAGCATAAATCTTGCTCAGAAGAAGCAGACCCTGAAGTTGGGACTTATTCCCAGAGAGGGAAAAGGAATACTGGGCTTCTGGACTCCATGTTCCTTCTTTCTACAAATCTCTTAACTTCAATTCACTTACATTATGTCCAACACTATCTGAAGTCTCAAAAGGAAGCCTTTGTTCAGAGGTGTAATGTGCAAGGGGAGCTGTGCCTCCACAGAACTGCAGCCCAGAGCATTCTAGAACCCTTTGGAAGTTTAGGGAGAATCAGGTGGAGACGGAGGAGAATCCTTCCCAAGGAATCAAGGCTTGGACAGCTGGCAACCACCATCTCATTTCTTTGAGAGCTTCACAAATCACAGCCCCTTTCCTGACATTATTTATAGGTAAGACTTAGGAGTTTACTTCACAATATAAATGGCACCCAAGAAAATTTTAATATTCAATTTTTAGCAAATTGTAATAGAACATTTCCAGTCTTCGTACACTAGGGGACCCAATTCCTCCTAGCAGAGAAAAGGGAGTCTCTGTTCCCCGGGGCTAACCTTCACTGTGGACATTATGAGATGCTTCCTGCTTGGCCATCTAAGGTCCCAAGTAATTCCCATCACAAATCAGCATTCATCACCAGTGCTCAGAGATTAATCCAAGGAAATGTCTTCATTTCCAAGGTGAAAGTTAAAATACAGAGACGGATTTATTACTTTTCAATTTCTTGCCGAAAGGTGAGGGGAAGGAGGTCTTTCAAACAACATTAGACACTCGATAATTGGAGGGTTAGGAGCTAGGCCTTCTAGAACTGAGAACCTGGAGGTGAGGAGTATGGAGTCTATTCGGAGGTTTCTCTTTTGTTTTTAAACAATTTTACAAGGGTAAAAGTAAAGAGAAACTATGTTAGTTAGCTTTGCATTACTGTAGCAAATACCCAAGATAACCAATGTATAAAGAAAAGTAAAACGGAAGGGGCTGGCATCCTGTCTTAGTCACAGTAACCAAAAGACCTGGCGAGAATAATTTTAGAGGAGGAAAAGTTTAATTGGCACTCACAGTTGCAGAGGTATCTCTCCATAGATGGTTGGCTCCATTACACTGTTCCCAATGTGAGGCAGCACATCAGGGCAGAGGGGCATGACAGAGGAATGCAGCTCAGGACACGGCCACCATGAAGCAGAAAGAGGACTCCCCTCACCACAAAATAGAAACCCCAAAGGCGCACCCTCAGTGACCCACCTCCTCCAGCCACACCCCACCTACCTACCTTACCATCCAGTTAGTCCCTACAGGGAGTCAACGCACTGATTAGGTTAAAAAAAATCCTCTCATAAATCAATAATTTCACTTGTAAGTTTTCTTGCATTGTCTGACACATAAGCTTTTGGGGGACACCTCATATCTAAACCATAACATGTCCTAATAGCTCCTTCAAGGGAATGGCCCCAATGTCCCAGAATCTCCTGCTAGGCCCCACCTCCCAAGAGCATCAAGCTGGGGACCATATCTTTAACACATGGGTCTTTGGGGGACATTCAGGTCCAAACTATACCAGAAACCAATTAACTGGAAACTCCATTTATCTCTTTGAATATACTTTGAATCATTGTCAAAATGAGGTCATTTTAAATATAATCATCAGAAGTACCATCTTTTGAGCCTTTCTTTTTTTTCCCTGGTACTAGAAATGAACCCCTGGGCATACTAGGCAAGTGCTCTACTACTCAGTTATATCCTCACCCATTTTTAAAATTATGTTTAAACAGGGTCTCACTAAATTTCTGAGTCTGACCTTGAACTTCTGATCCTTTTGCCTTAGCCTCCCAAATAGCTGGGACTCCAGGCGTGAGTCACCATGGCCAGCCTAGCATTTACTTTATGGTCAAGCATGTACAGAACTTTACAAACATCATTTCTCTTAATCTTTGTGACAACCCTTTAATGTAGTTATCATTTTCTCTGTTATTGAGTAAACTGAGGCTCAGAGGTATAAAGTAACTTGCCTAAGGCCAAACTGGGATTTGGCAGATCCAGGATTCAAGCCTGGCCCAGAATCTGTAGCCTTCCTCCTTTGCATGTTGCATCCCTTCCAGCATCATTCATCATGGTGTGACCCACGCCACACAGATGCTGGCACCCTTACCTTGGTGCATGCACATGCTGTACTCTTAGCTTTGGTTCCTAGTGATGTCATTCTCTCTGGGGAGTCTCTGGTCCTAGGTGACAAAGGCTAGAAGTCTGCTTCTATGTTCCTCCCTGTTACATTTTAGATTGAATGGTCACTCCAAAACTTGTGTGTTGAAGGCTTGGTCCGTCTCCAGTGCAGTTCAGAGGTGGGGCTTTTAGGAAGTGATCAGATTATGAGAGCTCTGACTTCATTACTGCATTAAGCCATCCATAGCTGGCTGGACTACTGGGAGATGATGGAAAGTGTAGGCAGGTAGGGTCTTGTTGGAGGAAGTAGGTCACTGGGGCATAACCTTGGAGATTGTATCTTTTTCCTCACCCTTCTGCCTCCACTCCATCCCCCTGCTTCCTAGTTGCCATGAGCTGAGCAGCTTTCCTCTACCGTGCTGCTCTGCTTCATGTTAGGCCCAAAGCAATGGAGCTAGCTGACTATGGGCTGGATTCTCTGAAACCATGAATCAAAATAAATCTTTCCTTCTGTTATGGTTTGGGTATGAGGTGTCCCCCAAAAGCTCTTGTATTAATGCAGAAATATTCAGAAATGAAATGACTGGATTATGAGAGCTGTGACCTACTTAGTCCATCCTGGCTTGAATGGACTTACTGTGTGGTAACTGTAGGCAAGTGGAGCATGGCTGGAGAAGGTGGGTCACTGGGGCCTGCATCTTCCTTTTGGACCCTTCCTGGATGCATGTATGGAGAGGACTCTTCCACCATGCCCTTCCATCATGGTGTCTTGCCTCACTTTGGGCCTTCAGTAATGGTGTATGAATGAAAACTGTTTGCTGTTTTAAAGCACTATGATTTAGGATAATTTGTTACACAGTGTTATGGTTTGGATGAAAGGTGACCCCCAAACACTCATGTGAGATAATCCAGGAAGGCTGAGGTGAAATGATTGGGTTGTGAGAGCCTTAACTCAATCAATGAGTTGATCCCCTGATGGGGCTTAACTAGTAATTGTAGGCTGGTAGGGTGTGGCTGGAGAACGGGGGTCATTGGGGGCATGACTTTGGCTTAAATATTTTGTATCTGGTGTGGAGTTTCTCTCTCTGCTTCCTGGAGCCATGCCTTGACCAGCTTCCCTCTGCCACACTCTTCCACCATGATGATCTGCCTCACTATGAGCCCCAAGGAATGGAGCTTGGCCCCTTCTATGGGCCAAGACCTCTGAAACCATGAGCCCCCAAATAAACTTTTCCTCCTAAAATTGTTCTTATCAGTTTTTGGTTCACAGCAATGAAAAGCTGACTAAAGCAGAATGTTATGGCCTGAATGTGAGGTGTCCCCCAAAAGAATGAGAATCCAGGAATGGAACTGACCTTCCACAGACTAAGACCTCTGAAACCATGAGCCTCTAAATAAACTTTTCCTACTAAGCTTGTTTTTCTCAGGTTCTTTACTCACAGCAGCAAAAACTGACTAAAACACACAACTATAGATACTGACAGCATGGTAGGTGCTATTGGCACCCCTGGGCCTACTCCAAAGCTCCAAAATTTACTTGTAGCTTTGATGAATATTTTCCTTAAATGCTAGGTCAATTCATTTTTGCAGCATAACAAACTAGCTCAAAACAACAATAATTTCTTTAGTTTATGATTATGAGCTCAGCAAGATAGGTTGGGCTTAACTGGGTTGTTCTTCTGGCCTGGACGAGTCTCATTCCTCTGTCTGTCAGCAGAGAGATTGGAGGACTGACTGATCTAGGGGTGCTCAGCTGGGATGACTCATCTCTGCTCCATCAGCAGCCCAGCTTGTGCTTATTCTCAAGGCACCAACATAGTTCCAAGAGTACAAGAACAGGTGCTGAAAGATTTCTTGAATCCAAGCCAAGAACTGCTGCAACATGGTTACCTCTACAATCTATTTAGCAAAAGGCCAACCCAGACTCCAGAGCCAAAGAAACGGGTTACTCCTCTTGATGGAAAGAGTTTAAAAGGATGTTGGCCAATTTTTTTGTGATTTACCCAGCTCATACAGCCTTCCAGCTCCAGCACCTCCAGCTCCCTACCTGAGTGAGTGACCAGAGGCATTGAAGCCCTCAGGTTGACCCTATCCATTGCCTAACCATGCTCTGGAATCATCTCTCTCAAACAGTCTCATGCTACTTGCACCCAAATCCTTGTCTTAGGATCTGCTTCAGGGAAAAACTGTACTAAGGGAGATAGCAGTCTTAGAGTGCCCAAGTCTCATAAACCAAGCTAATGCGTTCAAACGTACTCTCTAGGCGATTGAGCTTTTGCGGATTTTGAGCAGAAGAAATTTGTGTTCTTGAAAAAAAATTAGTAGGAGAGTAAAAACTACTTCCCTGTTTCACTGACTTTAGGCCAATGCTATGAATCAACTCTGCTATTTCAAGCTTTGAACGTAAGAATATCCGGGTTTTTTTTTAATTCATGTATTTTTGAATAGATAATAAATAGATATGGTATAAAATTAGAAAAATACGGAGTCTACTTTGATAATCACTTTCACCATAGAAAGAGTATTTAAACAGCCATCATTTTTAGAGTGTCTTACAACACAGGAGAGGGCTGGGGGTATAGTTCATTAGTAGAGCACTTGTCTGGCATGCTTAAGGCCCTGAGTTTAATACTCAGCACCAAAGGAAAAAAAATATTCAAAACAGGTGAGCTAGCTCTTTTTCTTTAATTTGAACAAGCTATACTTGCCTTTACAAAAATGTAAATGTTTAATCCTATGGTCAAATATATCGAAAAATAACAAGGGATGATAGGATAGGAGGAGAAGGGGAAATGTTGGAACTGAGATAAAGCAAGGCATATTCCAAGCATTTATGTCACTGTATATACTGTAGTCATGTATATAAAAAATGTTCTTCATAGGTATAAAAATTGTCACTGTACTCAGGTATTTTAGGAAAAACTATAGGACCCAGAAGAGAGGCAAGGGATCAGGGGACAGGAGGAGGGAGGTAAAGGGATGCAGGGGGTGGGGGGAGGATACTGACCAAATTGTATTGCTGTAATATGTGCG
>PVKS010048916.1:0-12129 GCA_004027875.1 Aplodontia rufa | reverse complement strand
TTAGGAGTAGGCAAAGACTTTCTCAACAGGTCTCCAAAAGCGAAGGAAATAAAGTCAAAAATCAGTGAATGGGATTTCATAAAGCTAAAAAGCTTTTGTACTGCCAAGGAAACAATCAAAAGAATCAAGAGGTTTCCTACAGAAATGGAGAGTATCATGGACTATGATTCCTCAGACAAGGGTCTCATATCCAGAATCTGTAATCCTATTTTTTAACTAAATAAAAGTTGCAGCATCAAGTTTTAGCATCATTTTAAAATATGTCCTTGTAGAAGTTGCCATAAATGTCGACATTTTCAGCAGCATAAATTTATAGTGACACTGAATTTTTATGATCCTATAAAAGTCCCTACTCATGATGACATCTATAGCTGTAATTTCACAGATATATAAGAATTTGTATCTTAGATGTGTGGTTTATCCTATCTTGTTTTTCAATGCAAGGAAAATAGGATAAGAAATATTTCTGATATCCCAAAATAAGCCAAACATATTTCATGGAAATTTAATGATTTGGTTTTATTCTTACAATAGCTGGCATCTAAGAATCTGTAACTTTTACTTTTCAAACAGCTACTTAGAGATGAAGAAGAAAGGGAACATTAGCTGGAAATTGGATGAGTCTAGCAAAAGAGGAATTAAGAGATTGTTAACTGGAGAAATAAGTGACAGTAACACAAATCTTATTATGTAAGTATCCAGAATTTCCTGGGCTAAAGCTTCCTTAATTTGCCTGTTAAGCCTATAGTATTAAAAATTTCAAAAAAATTACAGATGATATTGTATATAAATCAAAAATTTAAAATTAATTCCAAGAAAGCAATATTTGTGTGGTGTAAATACAGTTAAAGCATGTAGAAATTTCTGCTTGGGAAAATGTATATTTAACAATGTTTAATTTTTGTTACAAAATGTTAGTTCTTTTTTTTTTTATTACAAGTATATAGAGATGCAATTGAGGGGGAAACATTATCAAACCATCAGTAACCAATGTATGTATACTTTGTTATCCAGGGGTAATGCAAAAACATGGATGACCACCTTGTGTTTCGCCTGTTGCAGTTTCCCCCAGATGAACTCTTGCGTTAAATGGGTATCTCGTGGAGGAATGACAGCGGCTTCTAGGATGGTTCCCCCATATTCCCACTCTCCAGTCTCCTATGAGTTCTTCATACACCCTCCCCCCTCCCCATTGCCCTCCATACACCTCCAAGCATCCTAGGGAGCCATCCCCCTATTACGTTGAGATTCATACAATTTAAAGTTATTATTAGTTTAGCCGTCTAACCTCCTGCTTCCCCATGTATTCTAGCTTCCACGGATGAGAGAAACCATTCGGCCCTTGAGTCTCTGAGATTGGGAGACTTCACTCAGCATAAATCTTTCCATCTCCATCCATTTGATATCAAAAGCCATAATATCGTCTTCTCTAATGGCCGAGTAGTATTCCATTGTATATATGTCCCAAAGATTTTGTATCCACTTGTCAAATGAGGGGCATCTGGGTTGGTTCCATAATCTAGCTATAGTAAATTGAGCTGCTATAAACACTGAGGAAGCCACATCACTATAATATGCTGATTCTAACTCTTTTGGGATAACTCAGGAGTGGGATCACTGGGTCATAAGGTGATTCCATCCTTTATTTTTGGAGGATACTCTACACTGCTTTCCATAATGGCTGAACCAGTTCGCAGTCCCACCAGCAGTGTTACAGTGTTCCTCTTTTCCCACAGCCCCTCCAGCATCTGTCGTTGCTTGTATTCTTCATTTTTGCCACTCTCACAGGAGTGAGGTGGTATCTCATTGAAGTTTTGATTTGCATTTCCCTTATAGCTAATGATGTAGAGCATTTTCTCATATATTTATGGGCTTTCTGGACTTCCACTGGAGAGAAGTTCCTTTTGAGTTCTTTAGACCATTTATTGATTGGATTATTTGTGAGTTTGGACTTTAGTTTCTTTAGTTCCCTGTATGTTCTGGATATTAGCCCTCTGTCTGAGGTGCAGCAGTCAAAGGTTTTCTCACATTCTGTAGGTTCTCTCTTGATGCTCTTGACTAGATCTTTAGCTGTGCAAAAGCTTTTTAGTTTAATTGCATCCCATTCATTTATTCTTGATTTTATAGCTTGAGCCATGGGAGTTTTGTTAAGGAAGTAGCTTCCTTATAGGTTAAGGAAGTAGTGCACCTATATGGTGTAGTGATGACCCTACTTCTGAGAATATTTCAAAAGGAAATGAAATCAGGATATGAAAAGGTTGTACTTCTAGGATCTTTGCAGCATTGTGTTTGGAAAATGTCCATGGACAGAGGGCTAACAAAAATATCACATATATAATATATATACACACATATATATAAATGTGTCTATGTACATATACATCACAAACATGTTTATACATATGAGATATTATTCAGTATTCATAAAATAGAAGGAGATCTTTCATGGAAATACCTGGAAAACATTATGCTGTTTGAGATAAGCCAGAGGCAGGATGAGACACACTGAATAATTACATTATGTGGAATCTTAAAATAATCAACCTCTTCAAATTCAAGTAAAATGGTGATTTCCAAGGCTTAGGGTAGGTTACATGGGAAGGTTTGCTCGAATGTCACAATGTCTCAGTTATGTAAAATACACACATTCTGGAGATCTGTTGTACGACATAGAACACACGATTAACAGCACAGTACTGCATACTTAAAAATTCATGGGAATGCGTATCTTAACTTAAATTCTCTTAATATAAAATGAGAAAAAATTGTGCATGAGGAAAATTTGGAGGTAATGGATAAGTTTATGGTATTTAATGAATATGATAGCTTCTTAGGTATATACTTATTTCCAAATGCATCAAATTGTATCAACAAATATCTACATATTTCTGTTTTCAATTATGCCTTAATAAATTGATAAAGTGTTTAAAACTATGCATGATAGAATGGGTCTTCTCATGGAAAACATGCAAGGTGATGAGGTTCAGAACATTTCAGAAGTCCCAGGAGCAATTCTTTTTACCAGGATGTTAAGTAAGATTCAGGTAAGAAGGCCCTTGAGAATTTATAAGAACCTTGTAGTATCTGTCTTTTGAAGTTAAGATGCTGTTATGGTATAGGGATAATAGTAGTGGAAAAGATTGAAGAGGAGGGGGGGAGTGGTGGTACTAAGAATAGTTGAGGACTGAGTTATGGCTGCCATTGAATGAGGACCTGGGTTCAAACTCTAGCACCATATGCACCCATATACACAACTAAATGTCAAAGAAACAAAGTCTCAACAAAAAAAATAAATAAATAAAATTGATTTTCTCTCTCCTTCTATCTCAAAAAAAAAAACAGTTGAGTAGAAGATCAAAAGGAGTGAAGTTAGTTACCCCATTGAAAATGAAAACTCACAATTCTTTTTCCTGATTTCATTCTTTATTCAGACTTGAAGCCTATCAAATAACTGAAAGACCTCATCTTCTTGCATAAGAAATTTGCACCTTCATAATGTAGTAATGACCTCCCCGGTCCTCGCCTGTAGAGACATGGACAGGTACTTTATTGGCCATGTACTGTTGGAAACAGATCTGTTGAGGCTTTTTTACAGAGAGTTTTTGATACAGGGTTAGAGACTATGCTGAAATCTGGTGACCCAAAATTCCATCTTTCACTCTAAATTATAATAAGGCCACAGAATCAGCAGGTAATAAAGTGAAAGTCTAGCCTAGATCTTTTACACTGTGAGTATGCTTGATCTGTAAACCCATTCAGTCTGTTCCCCAAATTTATATTTAGAAAAGCATTCTTAGAAGTTTTAAAACCCTATGTTACTTTTCTCCTGATCTAGAGAATAGAAGCTACTATGTAGTAAGGACCAAAGAAAAACACCTGAAAGAGTTCCTGAAGGAAGGGGCACCTGCTGTGTAAAAACTTCCCATTTTATGGCATGGACCACACTGTGTGGTTAGTGATCATATTCTGTCTTTGTTTGTTCTCCAATTATTTTCTTTATGATGCCATATATTCATGTTGATTATTTCACTAAATTTCTGCCGTAAATTTCTCCATTCTTTTCTTTGCTAAATTAATTCTACCATTATTTAGCCCAAACCAGAAATATTCATGTTTTACTCAGGTCCTGTATTCAATTTGTCACAAGGTCCTAACAGTTTATGGCTGAAGTTTTGTGCACACTTCTTTCATCCATTCTTATTGACAATCATGCAGTTGAATAGTTATTATATGTGACTAGTATCTCTGCTTTAGTCTTCCTCCCTATGCACTTCTAATACAACCTCTGTATTGCAGTTAGAATTCTCTTCTTAAAACACAGGCCATTAAATAATTCCATTTGCAAAGCTTCAAGAACTTTCCACTGTCTACAAGTAATATATAAACACTAAAGGATGAATTCAAAGCCATTTAAAACCTGGTCAAGGGGCTGGAGTGGTGGCTCGGCGGTTATGGTGCTTGCCCAATATGCGCAAGTACATGGGTTCAAACCTCAGCACCCAGGTACACAACTAAGTGTCAGAGCAACGAAATCCATGTGAAAAACTCAATAAAAATTGATCCTCTCTCTCTCAGTTTCTCTCTCTCTCTCACTCACTGTCCTTCTCTCTTTAAAAAAAAAAAACTGGTCATAGTATAAATTCCCCATTTTTGTCCAACACCTCTTTCCTCTTTCCATTCCATTTTAATTGTTCTTGTCCTAGTTTTATTCATCATCATCTATAATACATTTTTCTTTTTCTACTCTCCCTTTTATCCTGGAAAAACTTATTCAGACATTGACCTTCAAAACTCTATTGTCTCCATTTGAAGACATTTCTACTTCACTCTCTCTTTCTAACCTTCTCTCTCCCATTACTCGCTTAACCCTAGCTGTCCCTGCTTTTTCTACCACACCTGCACATACAAATGGAAAATTAAACTTAATTGATTCAGTGAAATGATTATAGGTGAAATGTGTACAGTTGCAACTCATTGATTCTTTGCTGTACCACAAATATCTGAGGTAAATTTATGAAGTTTCCAAGCCTCTGTGTGTTCATTTTCTCAACATTAAAACATAGATTAAAATGTATCCTCTTCATAAGACTATTGTGCAGATATGGTGACATAATGAACATCAAGTAGTTTTCATTCATGTGCAGTGATTTCACAAGTTAGTTTTTAGTATTGGACTCATATTTACTATAAACATATATATATTATATTTGTGATACACATTTGTGCATAATAATGGATAGAGAATTTATCTGCTAAACTGCAATATCTCTGAAAGTTTAATGTTTAACTCTTACTATACCCAATTTCTTGCAAGATGTTTTGAACAAAACAGGATCTCTACAGATATCTGGCAAAACAACATATTTTATATCACTTTTTTTTTTTGGTAATCAGTGTTAAAAACAGGTAGTTCACTTACTGAAATATGCATTAGCAGCATGCGTGACTGCGTTCTAACTCACGGAAGTTATAGATAATGAAATTGGGAAAGGATGACCATATATCTAAATACCCAGAATGAACTAAATAAAAATGAAAACAGAGGCTCTATTCACTCAGAAATGATGGATAAAGTACATTACATCAGATTTACAGAAGTACAGAATCATGACATTGATATATATACTATTAAGAAGTACAACATGTATAAAGACTTCCAATATTAATAAAATTATGGTGAAACAGAGCATGAAACAAATTTTCCCATACTTTTAAGTGCTTGCTCATTGACAACATACATTTTCCAAAACTTAGAAAAATCAGAAAAAAAATTTAATGTTTTTAACTCTAAGTCTAACCCAGATTCTTTAGTAGATATAAAAAAATTAGAAAATATTTTAAGTTTACTTAATTAGGAATTTAAAGCTAATTGTAATGACAAAAGCATATATGACCTAGACATTTTAGCACTAAATCTTTGATGGAGACATTGTACCAGAGGCCTTGGCCTATGAGTAGATCAAAGTAAGGCATCTTTGAAAGGTCCTCACGCTTAATATTTATTTCATCCTCTCTGTTGTTGGGTCACCCTTTCTCAATTTTAAACACTTTTTTAAATTGTTAATTTGGTTGTCTGATGTCACATTTCACCTTACCTTTAGTAAATATTTCACAAATATGATCAATTTTGGATCAATATAATAAGCAATGCTTAAATGAATAGTAGATGCATTGTCACAATATACTTGCACATTGTTTAGAAGACTGCACAAAATTTCAAAAGTATCATCCTCATTTACTGAACCTTTTTGAGCAAATCACATCTTGCAGCATTTAAGAAGCATCTGTAAATGTGATATTAAAGGGTGGTAACACTGAAAATTCTCCTGGCTTGCTTTATTGAAAAACATTTTCTATTGAAAGTCATGTGCCCACATTTTCAAGTTTGTTCAAGTTTTTTTTATTGGTTTTATTCAAGACAGCTGCAATGTTGTTGAATCACTGATTGTTTAGAAATATGACCTACTTCAACATGCACACAGACATGCATGCACATATCTGTGCATGTATATATTACCCTATCAACAAACTTTTAGGTCTAAATAATATCCAGTGTTATTGATTGATTTTTCAAATATCAATTTATATCAAAATAAGAAATGGTTATAAAAATATCATGCAAAACAAAACTTTTATCAATTGTCATAGTAAAAATAACCTAGGCTGAACCGACAGTATTTTAGGGCTCAAGTGGTTACTACAAACAAAAATCTAGTAAAAGAACATTCATACTGTTAGAAATGGTAGACAAAGTTTGGTGGAGAGAGGTAGAAAACATTTTGATTTAATTATTCACTTTACTTCAAACAAATGACAGTAATTAAACTTGATAGTGATTTATTACAGGATATAACAAATCTTTTGCCATCTGGGTCATGGAAATTTTGAACTGCATTGGGCAGCCACTCCCTCCTTCAACTAGATCTTTGATAATAAAATTACTACATTTTAGGCACTACTCTAAACCTCTCTCCTCCTCTCTGTATTTGCACGTATCCATTCAAGTACCTACATACTCATAAATGTGTATATGTTAAATATTTGTGCATTTATACATATGTCATAAGATTATACATACTTCATTTCTATTGATCTTTCAAAATTTTTGTATAAAATAAATTAGGTAATTTTTAGTGAAAAAAGAAGCCAAGTCTAGAGGGATTAGGCATATTTCCCATCGTGAGTTAAAAATTGGTACCACTGAATTCTAATTCAGCTAGTTTGACTCAGAGCCTGAAATTTTACCATTATTCAACAGCTAATGGGGGAAACAGTTGAAATCACATCCTAGCAGCCTATCCTGCTTTTAAAGTTAGATTTTTAACAAGTCTAAAGCATCTAATCAGAGCAGAAGGGGCAGAGATAAATGCTTCCAGGAAGGACCAAAGACAGTCACATGGTTCTCTTCTTAATATTGCTATGCAGCTCACAAATGTAACTGGACAGTATTTTTCAGTTCCTAGATGATTATAATGTTTTTGTCTTTGAGTGAAATTTATACTTACTGACAAAAAGAATTTTTTTTCCACAGATAAGGCACACTTAGCTCGTGGGAGGGTGGGAGTGACTGAACAGGAATTAGAGCACCCACATTCATATCTAGGCAAGAGTCTCTAGTTAGAATATTAAATGATGTTCACCAAATTCTGTAGGACTGCCAGAAATTTCAAAACCCAGAAAGCAGTCAGGGGTGGGGGAATGTGCAAGGAGCTTAGGAAATGTATGTAAGGGAAGTTGGGGTGATCTGTATGTAGATTGATACTCTTGAGAGTTAAGAAAACCTACGGGAAAAAAATAAAATGTCATGCTGGGTTCTAGTTGAGCATGCATGTTAGAACCCTCTTTGCAAAAGTCTACAGGTTCCTCTAAGTAGCCCAAGGAAAAGTTCAAATGTTTATGCAATTTGTTATTATCCTGTAATGTAATATTGGGATGCTCAGTTGAGATTTGGCAAGTCTACATTTAAATCATCTTATAGCTACAGTAACAGCCTGGGTTAGTTGGTGTGTGTGTGCATGGTGGACAAACAAGCTACCATATACCTGTGAGCTGCAGCAAAATTGCTGGGATGTTGCTAGCTTTTTTTGAAAGGTGAAGATGCAAAAACTCTATTTTCAAATTGTCAGGTGAAAATCACATATCTTGAAAAGTCTTTGAGAAATTCTGTGCTAACAAAAATGAAGCAAATAAAAGTTTTTGATTACTTCCTGCCCTTGCCCTACCCATATTCAGCATAGGTTGAAGATGGCTCCACCATCACATGAAAAAGAATAATGTATTTATTATACATTATTTTATACATTATACATTGGATTTTAAGTGTTTTACATGCTTTTTCTTTTTTTATCTTTAGAGAGGCGTAGGTGAGTTATATTTCCACCATGTAGCAATCTCTCGCAGTCTCATCTAGCTATGTGTTTTCAATATTATGCATGGTTTTGTTCAGTATTGTCAGACCAATAAAAGTGAGAAGGTATACTACATTCTCAAGAACCCTTTATCATGGCATTGCATGTTCATTTAGTAGACGGAGGTCACTGTCCTTTTTCAAAGAATAATTCTGGAACTTCTGTCATTTTCACACTAATTTAATTAATTCACTTTACTTACACATTGATAATTGGGAAAAGTGTTCAAGTGGAGTCTGGGATAAACCACAAAGAAAGAAACAAAGGAGAAATTGTCCCTCAAGTGCTTCCCCAAAATTGATTCTGTTTCCTTAAGTAAAATTATATATTTTCTTCTTCTGTATATAATCTTAGTTTATGGCTAGGATAAATTTTACAAATTGAGCTGAAGAAGAAGGCATTCTTAACATTCTTAACCGTTAGTTTTACATGTGTATGTGATTGGGAGGTAAGATATGGGAAATTAAAGAAAGGAAAGAGAATGAAGTATTTCATGATAGTGAACTGTCAACACAAGAAGATGAAACAAACTGTATTTACCCTATTTGAATAGCAAGTGTTTTTAACCAGATAAGTCATTGGAAGAGTAAAGATTATCATTGGTTAGTGAAAGGGTTGCCCCCAGAGCTCTAGTTTGTCTTACTACTTAGGGTGGCAGAAGCTTTCCTACCAGACACATCACTATCCTTGTAACAGAGATCATGTCTAGAGTTAGCCCTGTATTCCTTTTCTCAAAAATCAATTCATTACCTCTTGCATATTTAAAAATTTAAATGTCTCTTAATCACAGCATTAACTTGCAAGATATGGACGGACATAATTATATACCGAAATGGTGCAGGCTCCGATAATTCCAGTATTAAGATATTTCAAGGAATGTGGCAAAAAACAATGTCACATTACTCTACAATTCATTAATAAACATGTTTTTTGCCCAATATTCTTCATGCTGTATTAACATGTGACAAGGTTCAAGATTACGTTAAATTATAGAATAATTTACTGTAGTTAACAGTGCCATTTGGCAGCTTTATGGGTAACTGCTGTTCTTAAACTTGTTCTGCACAGGTTTAATTTTCTCCTCAATTTATTTTTTTTTAATTCTTAACTTTTTCCACTTAGAAAAACTGATTTTACTCAAAGTAAATACAATATATGGGCATTTAGTTTGTTGGCCTATATTAGCTTGTTAAACTGTGGTGATGTCCTACAAGGAAAAGATCCTAAAGAACAGCTGTACTAAATGTCTTGGTTATAAAAAAAGAGACACTATTCGAAAGAGTCAGTCTGTTTTTCTTTCAGAAATGAATTTCTAGTTATAAAATGCTAATGATATTTAGAAAGATTTTCAGCAATTTTCTTGGCATAAATTTAGACTCAAGTTAATATTTAAAACAATAGAATAAATGTGTTCTACTCTAGAAAATAATGTTTTGTGTGCATAAACCTGTCTGCTGCTATAAGCATATATACATTCATAGATAAATTGAAATAGCTATTACTGCTTTAAAATATATTAAAAGATTTCACAAAGCTTTGGGTTTTCAATATTGTTTATATTAAGCACCCAAACATTATTTTTTTTTCATTTTCTGTCATTAACTGAGTACAGCTTTTGACCTTAAAAGGGTAGCATTTACATAGGAAAGCTCATCTTACCAGGATGCATCACAATATTCCCCTAAAGGAATAATACATACTGCAAATTACTAGAAAAAGGTCAGTATTGTATTAAGTTAAATACTGTTTTTAAAAAAAATTCAGACAGGTATTAGCTTTTGAGTGAGGAAACTTTAAAAATTATATATTTCCAAGCTACTAATGTATGTAAGACTATTATGGAGACCATTAAAAATTGAATGTTTTATTTGCTAAAGCTTACCAATTTTGCATGGTTTTAGATCTACATGTGTAGAACAAAGTGCTCAACATGAACCTAGTGAGTTATGAGCAAAAAATTAAAGATTCGTTTTTGGAAAAATCTTGCTATTAATTTTTAAAAACATTTTAAAATCTTTTTTACTTAAGGTATTATTATAATCAAATTTCATTGCTATGTTTCAAAGTAATGGGACAAATATCATTAATCAGAGATTTATGCAGCAATGAAAAAATCTGAGCAATTATTTTATCACACACTTTTTATTTGTAATAAACATTCTATAATTGTTACCTAAAGCTATGCATCTAAATTTAGATTTTTAAGCTTTTTGATGTTAGTTTAGTGATTTTGCAAGCTAGTGTAATATTAAAGAAGATTCAACTTTCTTATTTATATATGCATTAAATATTTGATATCCTTTTCAATAATAATGCACTCAGAATATTTCATAGTTCAATAATAAAATTCCAAATTACTCAAAAATATAGAAAATTATATCTCAGAAAAAATAAGGTCCTTTAACAAGACATTGATATTAATCGAATAGAAAAGGAAATTATAAGATTTTTTATTTTCTGATCTTAAATTGTATGATAAACAGAGAAATGGACAGTCTCACTGAATTAACAATATTCAATTAATTTTTTTTTGCTTCTGTATATAAGATACATAGCTAGGGGTTCTGAATGAGTAAAATAGTCCTCAAAAACTAGAATCTAATGGAGGGGTCAGATAAACTTATTATTATGAAACACATATAACTTAATATAGATCCTCTCTGATATTATTTATAACAGATAAGTTTGCAAAAATTTTCAGTGACTTGCGATACAGTGAATTAACTGACAAAACTGGGAACGGAAGCATGTCTCCTTTATAGAAATACAAAAATAAGTTGATTATAGGACAAAGTTACCTGTGTACTTTAAATGACAAGCTATACCAATTAGAAAGCATCGTCCAAGGTTTAGGCAGCAATGATACTGTGGTTCTAAACATTCCACAAAGACTCAGTTTGGATGATAAGAAGGACAGTAGAGAAATCAGATAATTCTTAGATCTTAAATGAAGTGATATTAGAGGAAGGAAGTCTTTCTGGCATACTCTAGATAACTAGGGTCTTTTTCAAGAAGTGCTAACTCCATGCCATATATCTGCACAGCCAAGAAGCTGGGAAACTCTGTGTATTAAGTTCCACAAATAGCCCACATCTAATCCCTCCTAACTCGTGTCAGTTTTCTTCTGCCTTGTACATGCCTTTTTCTGTTATATTATTTTATATTTTTGTATGATTTAAAAATAGCTAACATGAGATATCGTCAGGAAAGTTGATTTCAGAAGTCTACCCCCTTTACTGTGAAATGTTAGTTACCCTTAAATATTTCCAACACCTCATGTGCTGATAGAAAATTGTCAATATGTACAACCAGAGCTTATGATGGACAGTATTAAATTAGTTATTTAGAACAGACTATAATAGAATTTTGAATTCAGCCTATGAAACTAATGATAGTGATAAGCAATATTTTCAGTGACACTAGTATTTAACTATCACATATGTCAGACTTCAAAAACATACAAGTATTATTCAGATTGACAATCACAGCAGTAATTGTTACGCAGCGTTAATAGTGGAGGGTCAAAAAGTGTTAACTAATTGGGAGTCAGAGAGGGAGGTTAATGCAAGTGAAATTTAGAGAGGAGCTTATATTGACCAATTGTGGACAGTTAGAAAGTGGAGGAGGTAAAGGATTTGCTGTAGAAAGAAAAATAACTTGATAGAAAGAAAAAAAGGGAAAGAAAAGAAATTTAAAAAATAAATAAATACATAAAAAAAAA
>PVKS010048915.1:0-12193 GCA_004027875.1 Aplodontia rufa | reverse complement strand
CACCAGAATTCCAAGTTGGTCGTAAGTCAAGAAAGGAGCAGAGGAAATGGAAGGGAAAGAAAGAAGAGAAAGAAAAAAAAGAAAAAAAAAACCCAACAACAACAAGAACAAAAGAAAAACCTAAATATCCCACAGTAATGTTAAAAATATCGAAAATCTTATTTTTCAGGCAGAATCCCGTTAAACAAAAACAAAAACAAGAAAAACAAAAAAAAACCCCAAAAAACTCCAATAAAAATGCAACACTAGCTATTACAGTTCCGAGAATTTCTGATCCTTAGATCCAGAGGTATGTATCATGTGGTGGTGTAATGAAACCCGGGATCAGGCTGGGAATTTTTCGGAGTTGAGCTTGTTTGGGGAGAAGCGAATTGGTTGAGTCCGGTGACCTGGATTTTCTTAGAGGATCTCCTGTGAAATTTTCCATAATAAAGGGGTATTTGACTCCCCCTGGGCAGAAGCCTGAGTTGGTTGTTTCCAGCCAATCTACACTCCAGATATTTCTTGGGTCTGGAGTTCAGAAATTGTAGGTAGCTGAGTTGCTCCTTTTATAGAGGCCGTGGAACTCTGATCCAAGCAGAGTGGCTAACCTGAGTCTCGCTTCCTCAGGATTAATGATGGCCCACTCTGAGTGTCTTGTGATCTGCAGAGGTCTCAAGAGCTGTTCAGTGCTGTTGGCTAAGGACCTCAGGGAAAGGTCCAGATCTTTCTAGAGGTTTGTGATTCTCCGTTAAAAGCACTAGAAAGGGACCAGTTTGAGGTGCCCAGGACTCCACAGCCTTGGTTATGTGAGGAGCTCAGAGGCTTAATTGAAACCCAGGCTGCCCCATATGTTCCAAGCTTCTTGCGGCCGGTTACACTCCAGGGCTAGGGGTGGAAAACTTGCCCCGCCCACAGAGACACATCACAATGGCAACGGGCTGCTGACTAGATTGATAGCAATCTCTCCCCAGTGCTTTCTGCAAGACTAGGCAAAGTAATGAGCAGGCAGTTCGCAGTGGTACTTGGTCATGAAAATCAGACCCTTCCTCCGTTTCAGGTTGCAAGCCTTTGCCCGGCGCGGAGAGGCTAACAGCGTGTTTCGCTGGGCAGGTCACCCCGCCCCCCGGCAAGCGTGCTGCAGCTCGCAGTACGCGGTGTAAATTAGCTATTGAGCTGAAAAAATATCTGGGCTTAATTCCGAGTTCATATTTATGGAGAGCAATCAAACTGAGAGTTCACAGTGTGCGGGTGCAGAAAGGTCATCACCGTGTTTCGCTGGGCGGGTCGCCCCGCCCCCTGGCAAGTGCGCCGCAGCTGCCTGCAGCTCCCAGGATGTGGTGTAAATTAGCAATTGTGCAGAAATATATCTGGTCTTAAAACCGAGTATATATATATGAAGAGCGGTCCAATTAGAGAGTTGGAGGCCAGATTAGGGGATCTGACCAGGGATAGCTTGGTCCCCCGTGAGGAAGTTCCACACCCACTGGGTGTGGGGGTGGCCCCGCGTTTGGCAGCCGCTTCCTCGTTTTTTTTGTTTTTTTTTTTTTTTTAGGTTAATGCTGTTCACTTTTCCTTTGGGGTCAAAGAACTAGCAGGAGGCAATGCCTGCCCGTTCAGGGAAAACTGTCCTACCGTGGGAATTCACTTGCTGACGCGCAGCCTGTGCTGACTCTCGGGAGCTTCACGGGGTCAGTGTCCCTGGGATAACCGCCATCTTCCTAACCGGATTATGTTTTTTGATCCAGTGTGCAAGTCTGTGTCTTTTAAGTGGTACATTTAGACCATTTACATTTAGTGTTAAGATAGAAGTGTGCAGTTGTTTTGTAGTCATTGAGTCTTACTTAGCTATTTCCGTGGTTGCCTTGGTTGTTTCTTGGTAGGTTACACCTTCACTGAATTTTTTCAGTTTGTGGATTATGGGTATCATGTACTTGTTCTTCTGTCTGGAGTATTTCCTTGAGAATTCTTTGTAGGGTAGGTTTTCTGTTGACAAATTCTGCCAGTTTTGTTTTGTCATGGAAAGTTTTTATTTCTCCATCAAATTTGAAGCTGAGTTTTGCTGGGTATAGAATTCTAGACTGGATGTTGTGGTCATTTAGACGTTGAAAGATGTTATTCCAAGACCACCTTGCTTTCAGTGTCTGGGTTGAGAAGTCATATACAATTTTTATTGACTTGCCTCTGAATGTGATTTGTCGTTTCTCCCTTGCTGCTTTTAATATAGTTTCTTTGGTATCTCTTTTGTACATTTTGAATATGATGTGTCTAGGTGAGTTTCTCTTTTGATTAGGCCTATTGGCTGTCCTGTAAGCTTCCTGGGTGAGCATGTCAGATTCTACTTTTATTTGAGGAAAATTTTCTTTCATGATTTCTTTGAGAATATTTCTCATACCATTGTTGTGTGTCTCAATTTCTTCCTGTATTCCAATTATTCTCAGGTTGTTTCTCTTCATTTCATCCAAGACATTCTTAAAATACTGGTCATGGTCATTCAATTTTTTTTCCTTTTTGATGTCTGTGAGCTCTAGCTTGGTCAATCTGTCTTGATTTTCGGAGGTTCTTTCTTCATTGGCAGAGGTTCTATTTTCTACTGAAGTTATTCTATCATTAAATTCTTGCGTGGTCCCTTTCATGTCATTTACCGCAGATTTGAGGTCTGTAACTTCCTTTTTGAGAGAATCTATTACTGTAATAATCGAGTCTTTAAAATCTTGGATTTTCTCCATTATTCCCTTCATTATCTCTTCTTTTAAGTCGAGGATCCTTTTTGTTATCTGCTTATTGATATATTGTTCTAAATTTTCATCCCCGTCCCTGGACATAGCCCCCTTATCAGGGGAGTTTTGGGATTGTTGTGAACCTCTTCGAGTTTTGTTTCTCATGCTTGAAGAGAGTCTTCTCTCTTATTTACCAGGTGAACCTTTTGTGGGAGCACTACAGGTTCTGTGGCTCTTTTTCCTGTCTTCTGCCTTTTGGACTAAGCTGTTGGGTTGGGAGATCCGTCCCAACCGTTCTTTGAGATGGGTTTTGTCAGGAGAGTTGATTTCACAGGACAATCCCTTTTACTCTAAACTGTTTGTTACCCTTTCAGAATTCCAACACCTCATGCGCTAGAAGTAAAGTAGCAATATGTATAATCAAAGCTTACAATGAATAGTAGTAAATTAGTTATTTAGCATCCACTATAATGGACTATCAATTTCGGCCTGTGCAACTAATGTAGGTAATAATCAATACTTTTGGTGATACTAGAAAATTATTATTACCTATGACAGAAATTCAGGAACAAATACATGTTACTCAGATTAACAATTACCGCAGTAATATTTATACAAACTTAATAATGGGTGAAATTGAGTTAAGTAATTTGGAGTCAGAAGGGGGGGTAATGCCGGTAAAATTAAGAGAGAGGTTTATGTATACCAATTTGTACAGTGAGAAAGTGGAGGAATTAAAGAATTTGCTGTAGAAAGGACAAGACAATGTTAAGGGGAAAACATTTGAAGAGAAAAGGAAATTGAACAGAAAAGATTTACTAACTATGAAATAAAGCAGGAAAGGAAGAAATAGAAAAGAAGATACAGATCTGAGGGGAAGCTAGGATAGCTGTGGCCTGATATAGGAAGGGTAAAAGGGTTATTGGCAAGATTTGGGTTATTGCTCAAATTTAAGGGAAGAAGTGTTCCCTGAGAATTATGCTCTTCAGGCATAAAATATCTCAGTTACTTTATGCACTGACCAGAGTCCTTCTTCTCAAGAATGATAACAGGTCTAGGACCGATGGGTAAGAGTGAGTCAGAGGTATGCTAAATAGGAAAAAAAAGGAAAAGAGAAAGAAACCTTAAAAACAGGCTACCAAACTGAGAAGAACTACTATTGTTAATTATCCCTCTAAGAGGAGACAGAAAAAAGAAAAGGGATAGAAAAAGAAAAAAAAAGGAGGGATAGGGGTTAACTGTTCTCCAACGTTATCATTGCAGAAAAGTAAAAAGCGCTAGAGTTTTTATATATTGGAGAACCAGTAAACTCCACCAGATATCGCCTTGGTACACACCTAGAAAATGTAGTCGAAATAAGGAAGAAAAAAAAGGGGGGGAGGCAAATAATACTTAATAGGAAAACCCTGGAAGTATTGATATTATGATTGTCTTTGGTCCTTTCAGGGAATGGATCTTGTATTTCTGGCTGCATATGACCAGCCAGATGTGTTCAGGGGATCTGAAATTCAGAAGATATGTTATCAGAGATCCATCTGCTGGTAGTTGTTGAACCTGACTTCTGTGATCCCAGAGGTGGGGGTCAGCTTTTCCGCCCTGTGTAAGACATTCTGTCTATGGTGGGAGGACAGAGCCTTGAACACCATTATTCCTCAGTCCCAGATCATTTAAGAGAGGAGGATTCAAGCCCCAGACCCCACCTTCTGGTGAGCCTGCCTGTGTTCAGCTGCTGGATCCAGGCTCAGTTTTATGAGCCTGTTTTGCAGACTTGGGGGAAGTGGGTCCAGGCCAGGGAGTGTAGTTTTAAAAATGGATGCTCCTCTTCCCTCGCTGCTCCCACAACTCTTCAGGGCTTCAGCCAAGCCTTCTGGTCCCGTTTCTACCTTTGATCTCTGTTGCTTCCTGATGGAGTATTTAGAGCTTGCTTTTCAGTCCCAAAGGGGTCTTGCCCTGATCAGGCAGGCTGGGAGTGTGGTAACTAGCAAGCGGATAAAGTACGGACGCTTGCTCGGCTTCCTCGCCCTTGCCGATCCCGCCCTGCCTCTTCCGCGCAACCGCTGCTCTGTGCTTGTTTGAATGCTATTTCCAGTCACTGGACCTGCCGCCAGACAGAATGCAGGTCCGGGAGGGGTCCTTGCCAGAACGCTGACTTTAGAGCTGCGCGGGTTTTTCTTTGCAGATGTGACTTGGTCGGGCGGGAGATTGTAAATGCTGGCCAGCGGGGCAGCAGCCGAGACAGAACAGAACAAAGTCCCGGGTCACTCTAAGTCTCTATTCCTCAAATCTAAGATTACGACTGGTGATTCACAATGCTAATCCCCCCAAACGCACCTCAATATACTGGTGAGAAGTTGGAGATGTCCTGATTAGTCGCAGAGGTGCAGGGAAAGCCTTTTGTCTTCAGAATGCCATCTTGCTTCTTCCCAATGAATCTTTTTTTATTGAGTTTTTGACATGGCTTTCGTTGCTCCAACACTTAGTTGTGTATGTGGGTGCTGGGACTTGAACCTGTGTACTTGCTCAATCCAGGCAAGCACCGTAACCACCGAGCCACCACTGCTCCAGCCCTGTGCTCAGTTTTATACACATATATATTTATACAAGTGAATATCCATTGGTTGAACTTTCCAATTTCTTAAGAGTAATTAAAAGTGTTAATAATCTTTGGTATAAGGTAGTTTAAGCATTTAAAATGTTTGTGAACACCCTGTTTTGGTGTGTTTGAAGATTACATTCCAGCGTATTTTGCAATCAGATGATATTCTGTTGATTGCCTGCTGTGTCTGCTGTTGGTCTGCAGGAACAGACAGGACATAGCTGACTAGTGATGTCCATAACTCTTGAGGAACCCATAGTGATGGCAGCAAGTAACTGTTCTTCCTCTTGAAAAGCTCCCCCATAAGGAGAGTGAGAAAGCATCGACACTGGTGTGTCTATAATCAAAGAAAACAGCAGCATTTCCTGTATTGACTCACGTCTATCGCTGAGCAGTAGACTCAGAATGCCTTTTCCCAATTAATTGAATATCAGATAACTAAAGCATCATGAAAACATGAAGAAATTAGAGCCATTTTTTTTCGTAAAAATGAAGGACAGTCAACTTCTGGAAGCCAGTTGAAGTGTCAAACCTAAGAATGGCGCTTACTGCATTGGGGAGCTGCATAGCAGAGCAGAGGAAGAAGAAAAAAACTTTGCTGGACCTGCAGATGTGGCCATGAGCACCTTAAAATTTTAATTTTACAAATTTCAGTATAGCATCTAGAATAACAGATTGTTACATGAACAAAACAGCCCATAATATTATGTTCTTGTGTTCCGTATATATTGCTACACCAAAAATATGCCTAAAATTTAAAGATATTTCTCTAATGTTACTGAATTATAGACAGACACATATATATGGGCCAGATTCAAAGTTAATCTTGGATTCAAATTGTTTTTCTCACATTTGAAAGATTCAGTCTGAACCTGTAACCAAGTCATAATATAGTGTGTGTGTGTTTGTGTATTCGTGTAGGAATGTGTTCAGGAATGGAAAGTTTGAGTAGAGAAACATACGGTACATAAGAAATTAGCTCTGAAAATGGAAAATGATTTTTAGCAGATAGAGATGCATGCTATTAAAAAGTCCTTTCTGATATTTCAATATAATACAGTAATGCTACATGTGAAATAATTAAGGATACATTGAAAAGGTAGCTAAGTTAATATATTTTTTAATTAAACCAATTTCCATATGGGTTTACTGGCTGGTAGAAAACTTAAAATGGAATTTGGACTTACATAGCATGGGGAATTAAAGTATCTTTGCTACTAGAGTTTAGGATGTTTATCTGTTCTTCTCTCCGTTTTCACGATTCTCTTCTGGAGGGTCGTTCTTGTACACTGCCTTTTGTTCAGAGGTAGCTTTGTTTATATCACATTTTTTATAATGGAGAAAATTTGCCTATAAGCCTCAAAGCATTTAACATGCTTTGAATGAAGGATCTGAAAAGTAGTATAGATCTGTTCTCAGAAGTTCTTAATGCACTCTGCACCAGGAGAATCCTATTTTATTACAGACGGCATGCTGGTTTTGTTTTCCAAATGTTTTGAACTCTGAAAGAAAAAAATAACTTCTTAAACAAAAGTGGTCATCAGCTGTTCTCATTTGAACATAGTTGGTCTTAATTTAACAGAGTTCATTGTGATGGTTTTAGAATACTTTTTAATTAATTTTTAATGCAGGATATTCAGGATACAGATGGTATATCTTTAAGGCAAAATGAAGTACTATCAAGGTTTCTCTTCGTAAAACATTTTTATCATTCAGAGATGACAGTACAAAAATGTACAATTTTGTGTAAAACTGTCAACCTTTATTGTAAAATTCATGCTGTTGATGCTGATTTCCAGGCAGATGTGGTCAGGCCCAGTGGACAGTATCCCCTTTGTGGCAGTTTGACTTTACTGACCGCTTTAGCTGCTGGGGATCTGTGTGACCTGAAGAAGGCCGACTTCACAGCTATGGTGAAATAACCTTTCTTTTCATGACCCTCTTTAAGACTTTTTCTTTTTATAACATCAATACACTAAATTCAATTGTGTTTCTATATACTAGCAATAAATGATCTGAAAATTAACAAAACAAATATATATGTAATAAACATACATTTATGTCTAATTACTATAGCTATGTAATATCTGTCCTCTCTCCACACACACACACACACACACACACGGGCTACCATAACAAAATGCTTCAAAGTTGGTGGTTTAAACAGAAATATATTACCTCACAGTTCTAGAGGCCAGAAGGCTCAATCTAAGTTTTGGCAGGGCCATGCACCCTCTGAAGGTGTGGAGGAAGGATCTGTTCGAGGTCCCTATGTCATCCTATGTGGTTTCTCTTTGTGGCAGTGTAACTCCAGTTCTCACATTGCATTCTTCCTAAATGTCTGTGTCCATGTCCAAATTTCCCTTTATATAAGGATACCTCATATTGGATTAGGGCCCATCCTATTATACTATGGCTTAATTCTAAGTTAGTTAATTACATGTGATGTAATACTATTTGTAAATAAGACCATATTTAGAGGTATGAGGGGTTAAGATTTTAGCATATATATTGGAGACAACAACCCATAATAAATTCCATGAACATTGTATCAAAAATAGTAATGAATAAATTGAACCAAAATGTGCAAAACTTACACAATGAAAACTATAAGCATTGGAAAAATTTAAAGAAGACTTAAATGGAATGATATACCATGTTCATGTGTTGGAAGACTTAATATTGTTAAGATAGCAATATTTTCTAAAGATCTACAGAGTCAATTCAATCTCTTTCAAAATTACAAGTTAATTATTTATGTAAATTGACAGGCTATTCCAAAATTAAAAGAACCCAAAATAGCCAAAATAAACTTGAACCAAGCCTGGTTTTTAATAGTGTAACTTCCTCTTGGTTTGAATCTCATGGTATTTACAGAATTTTCTGTTGGTTTATTGTGTCAGTGAACAGTTTGAAGCTACCATAATAATACTTTGCAAAGTATTTCCTTTCCAGAAAGTGTCAGTAATTCTTCAGGGTAATATCTTTCCGGATGTGCTTTAAGGAAAAAAGGAATGAGCTATAATGTACACTCATATTCCTCTTACCAGAATTACTTTCCCAAAAGGAAAGTCAGCATCTGTGGTCATCTGGCTTAAGTTGATGTGGGGCTTCCTGTTGTAGCACTTTACTCTTGAGCAAATGAGGATGGTAGTAGGAGCTGCTCTGTATGTTGGCTGTGGGGATTTTTTTAGACAATGGATGAGAATGCCTGTCAAGTAGTTGAACATGGTTATAAATGTGCAAAACTCCCCCTGCTATGGGCCCACTACAAAGCAGGTTGTTTCCAACTTAAAAACTCAAGTGGTCCTTTGAAGTATACAGGATAAAATCTTGAGTCCTCAATGAGTCTGGAAGGGCTGCACAATCTGATTCCTGGTTCACTCTACACGCATTCTATCAAGACCCTAACCCGGGGAAACCAACCCTAGAAGCGGTCTGGGTGTGCCCTTCAAACCTGCACATCACATCTCAGTAGCTGGTCATTTTTTTCTCTTTCTAGATATAGTTCAGGTATCAGCTTGGAGAAAGAGGTTTGAAGCACTTTACCTGCATTTTCTCATTTCCTCCTCACCACTACTGAATGGGATAATTACCTCTAGAATCCCAATATGCAGTTGAAGAAACTGAGTTGCAAAAGTTTAAAACTTGCCTAGGATTGTAGAACAGTTTTTTTCCATTAGATCTGAAGTTTTGAAGGACACAACTATACCCTGTGTGGCTCAGGTATTTGCTGGATAAATGAGAACTCCAAGTCAGCTAAGTTGTTTGACATCTGTTCCACCCTCACAACTTTGAATCCAGTCAATGCGTATTGTTGCTGTGTAAACTTTACAACTGATGATCAGATCCTGTGTAGGAAGCCAGGTGCCTCTCCACACTGCTTCTGTGCTGAGAATCCAAAGGTGCCAGAGCACCAAGATGAGTCAGACTTCAATTCTGAGATGCCCAACCAAATGGGCTGGGCATGAGGTCCCCTTGAAGGGAGGTCTGCTTCCTGTTACCAGCTCTCAAAGACTATCAACGTGTTTGATCACATTATATCCATTGAGTACCAAAAGAAAGTACAGTTCATGATGGGCGAGTTTGAGTGGCACACCAGAGCTGTGCCAGGAGACTGCATATCAAGTCAAGACCCAAGGTCACAGCCATGTATAATAGTACACAGTCTGTTAATGCAAAGTTGTACTTTTATCATGTATTTGAGACTTGGTGTCATCTACTACACAGCACACCTAAAATCCTCCTGCAGTAGCTGTGCGCAGCTTTGTGGGGGATGATGAAATGCACCAAAAAGCGGGTTGCGGGCTTTGGACATCAACAAGAAGAAGAAAGAGCATCTCTAAAAGGGTAAATGCAGCAACACTTCATATTCCAAAAATCGACTTGCTGCACGCCTAGGTTGTCAAGTAACCAAACTACCGAGTTCACAAAATATACCGACTTCACAAGAGATAATCTTTAAATAGTTTTAGAAGGATCATTACTGACTTTAAACCAGTGATTTAACAGCTTTAATAAGAGCATTCAATTTACTAAATGTGAAATATACTTCTGTATATTCTTGACAAATCAGTAAATCGGTGAATTCAGCAAATGAGTTCTACTGCTGAGAAAACTCTTCTAACACCAGCAGGTTTGTGAATTTAAGCTCCGGGAGGATACACAGCACGTGTATCTTGTTTAATGTTTTGTTCATGCTCAACAGTATGCCTAGTGCATAATTAATTGAATAAATCTTCATTGAATAAATTAATGTCTCTGTATATGAGATTGTGGGTGGCTGTCCTACAGAAGTTGGCTTTACAGTGAGCAATGCAGTGCTAATTTCCAAGCCTATGAAAGTTTTGATTAGCCTTATCATTTTATTATATTTTTGCAAGGTTGCACTAAACATGTGAATTAGGTAACAGATGCCTCCTTGGAAAAATATAAGAAATTGTAAGTTCCTAAGTTTAAGTAAATTTAGACATGACTGATGGATTATTTTAATCGGTGTTTCAATTCAGCTTTAGTATTTACCTGAAAAACCAGCTGCAAGTATTGCGAAATTGAAGAAAGATCACAAGTTGTAATACACATACTGAATCTACTTACTTGGCCAGCATGATGGTTTAATCAGAAGGGGGTAGAAGTCAGGAAGCCAAAATACATTTTATTAATGTGTCTATAATCTGTCTCATTTTCATGTGGAGGGCTGAATTGTTGCCCAGACTTCTTAAAAATCACCATATTCAAACAAAAAATGCAATTGTAATTAATGACATAATTACATTCTTCACTCAGATGGACTGGAGCTTCTGATGCAGGGTTTGCTTTGGATAATGGAAGGTTATTTCAGCTTTAACGAGGTGATTGACGCAAAGTGAAGTTGACTTATTTTATGTGAGATCTAATTGAAGTAGCCAAGAACCACGAGAGCATCATTTCCTATTTTTCAACCTCCAGTGAAGTTGAATATACTTCATCAAGTTGCCTGTTTCAGACAAAGAGATAGTTTATTCTGACACCGAGAACAGATTATGGCTGTCTTGTGTTCTTAGATACAGGTCTTAGTACTTCATCAGAACCTGGTCTCCTGCTATTTTGTCTGTATTCTTTCTTGATTTTGACGTATCAAACAGTTAGGTCTTTTGCTGATAATAAGGATGAGTTAAAGCCCATGAAAGAAATATCTGTGGAGTGTGAATGAGGGATATAAAGACGAAAAGTAGAAGCTCTAAGGCCAAGAACCACCAAAAACAGCACGTATCTATCCATCACCATATATGCCGTCATTCTAATACATACTCATCTGCTTGACGTTCTTCATCAACTTTAAAATGTGGATCTGTTTTTGAAGTTTTCATTGAGAATTTTTGCTTCTGGATATAAATAGCAGTGTCTAGAAATCTCCATTAAAATTATGCTAGCCAGCTTTCCTGCTGGAGGAGTGTAGGTGTGGCTGGGCATGCACAACCCAGCTGGCCAGCACGTGGACCAGCAATTGCATCTTGGCTCCGATGACCAAGCGTCCATCCAGGTGGATGTGGCAGAGCTCTACAAGGTCATTCAGAAGGTGGGCAAATCAGACAGCTCCTTTTTCCATTGGCCAAGACTGTCTGCATTGTCTCTCAGAGCTTCTGTCAGCAGAGTTGTGGATAGGGCACATCTGTCATAAAGAGCAAGCAAAAAAAAAGCAGTTCTAGCTATCTTGAGGATAACCCTTGCATTTTTAGCAGATAATATGAAAGTTTAAGTATTTTATATTACACATACACGTAATAAAATTACAATATACGTGCATAATATTATATAGTGTATGTATGCATATTAATAATTAAACATTTATGGCATCAATATATTTTAGTATATATATACATCTAGGTATATCTACATATATGTATATAAAGCATAATTCAAATTTAAGTTTTTGTTGTAGTTTCCTAGATGAAATCTGCATTTAGCAATAAAGTGAATTGTACAGACATGAAGGACTTCTGTGTTCGTGGAGGGGCAGTGATTCCAGGTCCTCTTGGAATGCTCGGGTTGTGTAGATGGATTGTCTCTGAATTCCTGGAACTGGCTTCTGTCCCCTGCTGTCCCCTGGCTGCAGTGAAGAGTGCTTTTCTTGAGATGCTGATTCACTTGGGGGTGCCTGCTGAAGGTGTCTCTGTAGCTCTTAGTTCACAGTGTTGTCCTTCGTGGGGAGTGCTGTTGTGGAGGAAGAATCACTTTTTAAAAAACTTTCTGTAGAATCCCTGAAGCTTTTGTTGGTTTCTGGGTGTTTTCACTTTTCGATCTTGATGTCACTTCTGCGTTACTTCTTAGTGAAATCTTTGTATGCTAACATTTATTTATTTTATTCAGAAATTTATTTGTTGAAAAATCAAACAAGCTTCTAATAAAATTATATAAA
>PVKS010048913.1:0-12198 GCA_004027875.1 Aplodontia rufa | reverse complement strand
AATAGTCAAACATATAAAGAACAAATTATGACATTATTTTCCTATTTCTCTCAACATGTTTTAATATCACCTAACTAAATCTTCATAATCTGGTGAACTAAAGTGATACAACATTGATGTCTTTTTTTAATCTCACTATATTTAATTTAATCAAATATAGCTAAAATATTATCATTTCAATATGCAATCAATATAAAAAGTATTGAGATATTTCCCTTTTAAAGTTGTTTTTGAAATATTATGTATATTTTACCTTTACAGTGCAAAAGTAAAACTTTTTTATTGAGAGATTTATTATAGAACAACCATACAAATTTTTAACAAAATAATATAAATGGATCAAGGAGCTAGGAATTAAAACATTGATGTCTTTGAAGAAGACCAAAAGCTGGCTGGAGTGGTGGCTTGGTGGTTGAGGTGTTTGCCCGATACATGCAAGTACATGGGTTCAAACCCCATGTGAAGGACTCAATAAATATTGATATTCTCTCTCTCTGTCTCACTCTCTCTCTGTCTTTCTCTTTAAAAAAAAATAAAAAGAAGAAATCCTTAAGCCTAAGAGAAATAGGTTGCACAAGAACAAGGATTTTTTAAAAAAAATAAGGACAGGATATTTTCTGAGATAGGACACTTTTGTATATGTCAGTCTATACCGGTCAGCATGTTTAATCTGTATTGCTCTCAGTTCATGACAATTTCATCTGACTTTTATCTTTTTTAATTGCAAGCTCATGGGTGCAGTTGGACATGTATTTACTCCAGCTACTTGGGAACCTGAGGCAGGAGAATCACTTGAGCCAGGAGTTCTAGAGCAGCCTGGACATCAGGATGAAATCCCATCTCAAAAACAAAACAAAACAAAACAAAACAGAAAAATATGCAAACAATTGCAAGTTAATAAAATGTCCATAGGGCTTACAAATTTGAAGTGCATATGATAAAGTTCTGATGTTGTTTAAAACACTATTGAGTATTGAATATACTTGGGTAATGTAATATCATTATTAAAATACTAATTATATTACTTTTTATATACAGAATTAGGAAAATAATCCTACAACATATGAAAGAAGAATCTAAAAATGTCAAAGTCATCAATCCAGGTAAGATTTCCAAAAGTGATTTATCTTGGTGTTTATGCCTTATATAAAAAGGTAAGGTTAAAAATGTTTTAATCACAAAGTAGCAGTGGATAAATGAATGTGTAAATTGCATTCATAGTCATAATTTCTTTCTTAATAGGGCAGAATCCAGTATTTTAAAGCAGCTAATCATAATAAATTTATAGTCTGAAATGATATCATCTGAAGAAATTTACATTAATCTAATTATGGTCCATGGAATCTTGCATTTATTTGTACAAATACAAAAAAAATTTAAATTAGTATGTTGTCTTTCCTATATGGTGAGATTGTAGGAAATTGCAGTTGTTATAAAAACAAATGTTCTGCTTGTACTAAATGTGTAGACTCCTGTTGAGTGAACAAATTAGTGGGTTTCAGGGATATTTCTGTACATACATATATAACAACACTTGAAAGCTGACCACTTTGTTCTCCACTGCAGTTGCCTTCCCACTTCTCTAGTAATCTCTCTTCCACTTTCGAGTCATTCTTAGTTTTTTCTCCCTAGATTCCACATATGAAGGAGAACACGAGATACTCAGATTTCTCTTTCTGGCTTATTCTATTTAACACGATGACCACCCTTTCTATCCATTTTACAATTTTTGTTTCTGTTTCACTTTATTTGGAGGTTGAAATACACCATTTCATGTTGCCCTGTGCTTTAAAGTCTCTGCTGGGGAAATCTGATATTCTTCTAATGAGTTTAGTTTGTAATTGTTTTGGCCCTTCATACATCTCTCAAAGTACTTTTGGGAATTTTAAGTAGCATGATACCAATATGTTCTTTTCTGGCACATGTCCATGTGCATAGCATTCACAACATTTAAGGAATTTTCTGCTGTTATTTTACTGAACAAGTTTGCATTGCTCATAGCCTGTACCTTTACTCTGTTATCTATACCTATTAATAAATTTAGATTATACATTGTGTCCCATGGGATTCTTCTTTCAATTGATATTACTACTTGGATGTGATGTTCCATCATCATTTTCCAGCTATTATTTTTTTCTTTTGCTTGATCTAGTCTATGGGTATGACAAATTGAATTATTTTATTTGAGGTATTGAGCTCTTTATTTCTAAGATTTCTGTTTCTTTTCAGAATTTCTAATTATTGAATTGTTTTTTTCATGTCCTGCATTTATTCAGATTTATTCAGATTATATTTTTTTCATCTTTGAATTCATTCATGTCAGAGTGTGAGGGACCAATTTTCTTTGTCAGTCTTGTGGGAGTGGAGTCATTTTAGTAGTAATAGTGATGTAGACAGTGCAGTATCTAGGATGCATTTTCTGTGGTCATTCCTCCAATCTTATCAGTAATGTGCTGTCTGCATGGTGTAGGAGAGATGTAGGCCAAGGTCCTGCATAGGTGCAGACTTCACCCCTGCCCAACTCCATGAGAATCCTTTGGAGGAGCTGGAGTGTTGACTTAGTAGTGTCATTCATGGGGTCGTAGATTTGATCCTCAGCACCATGTATTCAACTAAGTGGAGGAAAAATAAAAATGAGATGAAAAATATAAATTCTCTTTCTTTTTTTTCATTGTCTCAAAAAAAAAAAAGAGTTCATAAGAGTTGTTGCATCTACCTCTCTTCTTGCTATGGGGATCACTGTCCAAACACTGGATTTTAGTCTCCCCTATCAAAACTTACATTGGCACACGTGTGCTTGGGTCTTTTTTCTTCCCTGCTCTTTAAGTTGAAATATCTACAAAACTTTAAGTGGGGCTATATCTCTTGGGTGAAAAAGTAAGACACAATTTTTTGTCCTCAGTGCTCTGGATGTCTAGAAATGGCAAAGCACCTGCCAGATAAGTTCAGAGATGGATTCCTAGCTCAGAAGGAAGAAAACAAACAAAAATAAAATTGAGAACATAAAGACAAACCAGATAGAATTATATACAAACAATCAATTCACAGCAGGAACAAAAACAAATCACCAGTAGGAATACACAGGAAAATGGTAAATGTTAGAGGATTAGCTAAATTTTTAGAGGTTCAAAGAGTGAAGTTATTAAAAAGGGGGAATTGAAAACTAGAAGAAAAGTGAGAAAAATCTATTAAAATATAGAAAAATAAGGTCAAATTAATTAAACAAAATGACAAAAATTTTTAAAAGAGAAAAAAAAGCAAAAATGAGTCAAGAATTACTCCTACATGAGATGTATGTGCACACACTGTCTAGGAGCCAATAGTCTGTACCAGTGGAATGGTCAATAGCTGGGCAGCAGGAAGTCTTGTAGAGAAATTGGCATCATGCTATGTAACACAGTAGTAACTGTTCTGTCCTGCTCTATTGGTCCCAGATAAACTCTTCTCAATGGAATTTGGCAGTCTCAAGAAGTCAAAGTTCATAAAACTGTCATCAAAATTCTTTTCCAACCTTACCATGGGAAATCTTTCTGAGAGTGAATAGTATGCATGAATTTAAATTATCCTGCCCTTTCATCCCCTGAATGAATCTGACTTGATTTTCTTATGTACTTATGTACTTATATCACAGTGAATCTCAGCCCCAATTCACAAATTTAAAAAGAAAACCATATAAGTAAAGAGCAGAAATATCAGTAGAGTAGAGGGAAGGCAGCAGGAGGAAGGGGGCATGTAGTGAAAGGCAACATTGTAAGTTGGATTAGAACAAACAGTATTTCATGCTTGTACGATTTTGTAAAAATGAATCCTAATGTTATGTATAAATTAAAAGAACCAATAAAAAGAAGGAAAAAAGAATCAGTGACCTTGCCACCTGCTTGAATTAGAATATCAAGTAAATACTTTCCATAAGTGCTTTATTTTTTTTTTATTCGTTCAACATAGTCTTACATATTGGAGGGAATCATTGTTACATATTCATCCATATATGGATATTGACAAAGTAAGTTAAGGTCATAAGTGATTTAAATGAGCAAACTTAGTATCATCTAAACTTATGCCTCCCCCTCTCGTGCAGTCTTCCAGATTCAATCACAAATCAAGGGTTTTTTTTCCCCCATCATGAAGCATTGAAGTGCTTCACATATTTTGAGGCTCTTTTATTTTAACACAACTAACATTTTTAGCTATTATTACGAGTAGTATTACGATATTATTATTGTTATTGTTATTGTTATTATATTTCAGTGCTAGGAATTGAACCCAGGGCTCATGTACTCTTTGTCAGGCCAAGTCACTAAGCTTCTTCCCCTGTCCTATCAGTTGATTCTCTGTCATTGGAAATGCCATAGAAGTCACAATGTTTTGTTTTTATTCATACTGTAAATGAAATGGAAAGGATTCTTTTTCCAATAAGGGAGAGACATTGAGTAGCACATTCTGAAAGCATGAATGAGTTAATGTCTATTTAAATATTTCTCATATCACCTATTACTGGATGACAACTTGCTGATCCCTCCCTAGTACTTCTGTTTCCCTACCATGATGAAGTATAGACCAGAAGATATGAACTCTCAGGTGTCATCTGTCTAGTGCTTTGTTTTCTTTATGAAGGTAAAACTTTGTACCACATGTAAGATAGAGAAAGTCCCAGGTGTGATGGCACATACCTCTTATCCCAGAAACTTGGGAGGCAAGTTTGAGACCAACCTTAGCTTAACTAAGGAAGACCCCATCTCAAAATTAAAAAAAAGAAAGGGTTGTGGATTATTTCCAGTGGTACAGCACATCTGGCTTCAATCCCCAATACTCACAAACAAAACCAAGAAACCAGAGAGAGAGTGTGTGTGTGTGAGAGAGAAAGTAGCTGGAGTTTAGAGATTTGCATCTTCACCAGAACAGGACTATTAAGTGTAAGCACACTGCTTTCTGTTCAGCTCTTCTCAAATCAAAGCTGGAATGTCTTCATAAGCTTTCTAGTTCCTGGTCTATTTCTTGCATTTTGCCATGTAGCAAAGTACACTGCCCATAGATATGGATTCTTTGTGGTAGAATGTTTCATCCTAACCTGAGCAGTTTTGGCTGAAAATCTGAAGCTGTTGTGTGACATAGAAACCTAAATATGTTCTTTGACAATCATTCCTACTTTCCTTAGTCCACAAATATTATGTGTTTTACACTGTCAGCTTTATGTTACCGAAATTGCTAATGATATTGTTTTCTCTCCATCTTGAAGCTTTTAGTAAGAAATATGGTCATAGGACACAAAAGTTTACTTTTCAATGTCAGATTTTATTAAATCCATTCTTTTTCTTTGCATTTGATAAGTACAAAGTAGGAAACATAAGAGTTCTTAATGCATTAGTTTCCTACCAGAAATATAATTAATATTAATTTTAGAATAGTCTCCAGATATTGTACTGGAGGAATACATTATATCAAAGTCATATACTCTTGATACTTTATAATTTCTATCATTGATTAAATATATATTTTACTGTTTTCTTTAACAGATGCTAAAAGTTTTGAAGACAATGATTTAACAAGGTAGGGTTTTATGGATTTAAAAAAAATTTTTTTTTCCAAGAGAATTCTCTCTTAATTGGATTCAGTGTTTCTCACTCCTCACACACACCCTTTCTGGTGGGGAATTCAGGTTTGTGCAGAGCGCAAAATAGACTGTGCTTGCCCGGGGCCTTGTCCAGTAGCCCTTTTGCCTTGTCTGGGCCTACATGCTCTGTTCCCTACACCGCCTATGCTTACTCCTGACCCCTGAGTCTGGCTCTCTGACCTCTGCCAGGGCATCTCATGAGGGTCAGGAGGAATGGGGCCTCCGTAATGCAGAAATGCCTGAGATGGCCCCTGAAATGTCTTCACCATCCTCTTGCCAAACTGCACCGGGCCCTTGCTGGTCACCTACCAAAGAGCCTCAAGTTAAAATCCAGCCGCTGAGCCATGCTGGAGACCTGGGCTCCTGCTCAGAATCACGCTGGCCAGTCCATATCGTTGCTGGCAAAAGCTGGGCTGATGACATTGTCCAACCCATTGGATTAACACTGTGGATGCTGCCTTGCGTGCTGACTTAAAAAAGCCCGAAGCCCTGTCCTTCCCCTTCTCCGTCTAGCTGGCTCCCACTGCCTGGCTGGCTGACATCCACAAGCTGCTTCCTGCTTCTCACCCTGACACCCGCAGCTTCTACAGTAGGGGTAATGGGTGCTCCACAGCGCCAGACTGGCTTGTGTTGCAATAAAAACAAGGTGCTGTTCTAAATGTCTAAGAATATTGGTCTGCCAAAGTGATTCTTGCTGCCTCCCTTTCTTCCTAACTCTTCCACTGATGCCCTGCACCAGGCCGTGGCAAGCCGAGTTACATAGGGACTATTGATGCCAGGTTGGGATTCTAGACAAAAATTCTATAACTTTTTTCTTGCTAGAAATCACCATTACAATCCTTACTTCAGCAGATATAGTTTCCCGTATAGTTTATAAACATGGTAAGACATACAGTTTGGTAACAGAGTGGGGCAGGGCACCTGTGCATTTGTGTGTGTATATATATGGAGTGTGTATATATATGTAAGTGGACATAGGTATAAAACTGCACCTTCTGTGAGAATCTCATTGCATGTGATGAAGTTCTAAATTTCAGCCTCTGCTGATCTTTCCTTTGGTAATTGGTTCTTGGACCCTAGCGGCTGGGCCTGGGTCTGCCAAGGTTGCCTGAGACATCAGGAATGAGAGGCATTACCTGCCCTCCCCCAGGGAGGACCGAAGGTGGCATAGGGTTGATTCAGGGCAGGTTGACTAAGTGACCTCAGGCAAAGGCCAGGATGCCACCTGCCCCAGTGCTCCCAGACTGCTGGTTGACCCAGTCAGCTCTTGGGAGAGACCTGTTTGTTCAGAGTCCTGTTCCTCCAGGAGTGGCAGGGCCCTTCAGACGTCTCCAAATGATCAGGAATCCACAGAGCCCAGCTTCCATGAGGGGCACTTGTCCCATTACCGCTTATGAAGGATTCACTTTGTGTGCCTTTTACCGCCTTGCTGGAGTGGACGCTGTCCGTAGGTGCTCGGCGGGGGCTGGCTGGGATAGCTGGGTGAGATGAGCTCACCCCTTCCCATCTAGGGCTGTACACTTTGGGTTTATAATCCACTGAGTAAAGTCCAGACAGCAGCCAAGGCTCTATCAGCTTTTTCCTGAAACCCAGCAGATCTTCCACTTGTAAGAAAAGAAGAAAAGAAATTTTGTTCCTTGGTGGGCATGTGGCAGTGCTGGGCGCTGATGTCCTGGGTCCTCAGCGGAGAGTGACCGCCAGCCCCAATATCCAGGCTAGGAGTGAGGCCCCCAGAGAACTGCCTGAGGAGGCCTGCTGCACACCACTGGGAGCACGGATGGGGGTCCTACGGGCACACTTGCCCTTCCTCTTGGGCCTTGCTGTGGGCATGATGTCAAAGCTGAACTTGTGCTGGTAGTCGGGGGCATAGTCCTGCAGCTCATGGGGCTGCTTCCCGGTGCCCACCTTAGAGATCTGGTTGCGGTTTCTGTGGCTGATGCAGTTCTTGCCTGGTTTCTTGTAGCCTGGCCTGGAGCCAGGCAGATGGCTGTGCAGGTGGCCCTTGTCCCTGGTGGGGCCATGGGATGAGTGGTGCTCTTTGCGAGCAGCCCTGTCAGTGGTGGTGAGCGTGTGCGACTTGATCTGGTGGGGGGACGCTGAGCCTGTGCAGTTCCGGATGTCCTCAGCCCTCAGCAGCTTCAGGTCCTGGCCTTGCCTCAGCTCAGGGGATGCACAGGGGACAGCAGAGCTGGAGCCTCGGAACCTCCGCAGCCATTCCCAGAGGGAGCGCGCCCTGCAGCTGCAGTCCCAGGTGTTCCCATTGAGGTGGAGGAACTCCAGGGCCACCAGGGGGGCCAGAACGTCGCCCTGCAGCTCTGACAGGCTGTTATTGAAAAGAAAGAGGGTGGTCAGCCTGCGGAGGTCATGGAAAGCCTTGTGGTGGACCCACTGCAGCTGGTTCTCATGCAGAAGCAGCCTGTCCAGGTTTACCAGGCCCCGGAAGGTGTCCTGGCCCAGGCTCCATAGCTTGTTGCCATGGAGAAACAGGTGGCTGAGGTTGACCAGGTCCACAAAGATGTCGTCCTGCAGGTACTCAATGCGGTTGTCCTGCAGGTAGAGGTACTGCAGGCTGTGCAGGCCACTAAAGATGCCTGCCGGCAGGGTGCTGAGTCCACACTTATAGAGGTAGAGGGCATGAAGCTTTACCAGGCCCTGGAAGGTCTCGGGTGCCAGTGTCCGCAGCTGCCTGTTGTCGCCAAGGTCCAGCTCATCTAGGTGCACAAAGCCCTCGAAGGTGTTGGGGTCAATGAAGGTGATGTTATTGGAGTAGATCCACAGGGTGACCATAGCAGGGCTGAAGTGGCCCTGCTGGAGAAGGGTGATGTGGTTGTCCTGCAGGAATATGCACTCACTGTCCTCGGGGATGCCCTCAGGGATGGCAGCAAAGTTGTGTGCCTGGCAGCTTACTTACTGTCATGGGTGCTGGGCAGCACACACAGTCCCGCGGGCAGCCACCACCCAGGGGCAGCTCCCCAGCCAGCAGCAGCATCAGCAATTCCACATAGCTCCCTTTGGTAAGCATGTTGGCCGCGGGGCGGGCGCTCAGAGGTCTGCCTAGGAGCGCGCCCTCCTGGAGTCCAGATTAAAATCCCTGGGCGCCAGCTGCAGCTAATCCCAGCGCGTCGAGGCGGGGGCAATCCGCGGATCCTCTTGTGCCCGGGGGCTCGGAACCACTTGTGCCCAGCGGCTCGGACCCGCAGGGGCGTGGTGAGCCCAAGCCCTGCGACGAGGGCACCGGCGCCCCGCAGCAACCGCGCCACTGCTTGGCAGCTTAGTGCGCTCGTTCAGCCCCGGGCAAGCAGCTAGTTCCACCAAGCCTGCGGCCTGCTTCTGCAGCCCAGAGCACTTTGCTGGAGGTTTTGAGGGGGGACGCTGTCCCCCCCTCCCGGCCGGCGGGCGGGCCGCGGCCCCCTCTCTCCTCTGCCTTGGGCAGCAGCCGCGGCTGCTGCTGCCGGATTTTAAAAATTTATATATTGTAAGAGAATGAAAATAAAGGGAACAAATATTTGCTAATTTCTGGTCTGGGATAGACATCACATTCAGTTTCTAGTGCTTGTTTTTTTTTATTTTCCTTAGAGTTCATTTTTAAAATTTACTTTTTATTAGTGCATTATAGTTTTACATAATGATGGGATTAGTTGTCACATATTCCTAGATGCACATAAATCAGCAGTACAATTTGTTCATTATCCTCCCACCCAGACTCATCTAACTCCCTCCTCCCATCCCCTGATCCCTTGCCCTTCTTCTGGGTCCTACATTGTTCCTAAAATCTGCAAATACAGTGACATAATTTTTATACCTAAGAAGAACGGTAGATGTATATATGGCTGTAGTATATACAGAGACCTTTATAACTGCTTGGAATGTAGCTTGCTTTATCTCAGTTCCAACATTTCCCCTTCTCCTCCCTCCCTTTCATCCCTTGTTATTCTTCAATATATTTGACATTAGGAGTAAGCATTTATGTTTTTGTACAGGTATGCAGCATAGCTTGTTCAAATATTTTATGAAGTATCTTGCAACTGTATCTCATAAATATGAACATTTTGCATTTTTGTTCTGTGGATCTAATACATGAGTTTTTCTACTTTACTTCTGAGCCTGCGTTTATGTCCATCCTCCACAAATGAAGGATACCACTCGGCCCTTGGCTCTCTGGGTTTGGCTAACATCGCTCAGCCTGAGTTCTTCTAATGCCATCCATTTACTTTCAATAGATGCAATATTATTGTTTCTAATATCGGAGTAGGACTCCATTGTATATACGTACCAGAGCTTTTGGATCCATTCATCCAGTGAGGAACATCTGGGTTGGTTCCATAATTTAGCTATTTTAAGTTGAGCTGCAATGGACATGGATTTTGCTGTGTCAGTATAATGTGCTAATTCTAACTCCTCTGGGAAATACCCAGAAGAGGAGTTGCTGGATCGTATGGTCGGTCCATCCCTAAATTTTTGAAGATTCTCCATACTGCTTTCCAGCGGGGCTGTACAAGTTTGCAATTCCACCAACAGTGTGCTAGTGTTCCTATCTCCCCACAACCCACCCAGCATTTGTTATTGCTTGTATTCTTCATCTTTGCCAGTCTGACTTGAGTGAAGTGAAATCTTAACGTAGTTTTGATTTTCATTTCCCTGATTACCAGTGATTTAGAACACTTTCTCATGCATTCATTGGCTTGCTCAAAGTCCTCTATTGAGAAGTTTCTGTTTAGCTCTCTGGCCCATTTATTAATTGCATTGTTTGTGTTTTGTTATTGAGTTTTTAAATTTCTTTATAAATTTTGGATATTAGTCCCCTGTCAGATTAGAAGGATCACAGGCCATTATTCTCTCCCATTCTGTAGGTTATCTCGACTGTTTTGACCATTTCTTTGGCTCTACCAAAACGTTTTAGTTTAATGGCATCCCACTCATTGAGTGCAGTTCTTTCATTTTAGGGGTCTTGTTGAAGATGTCATTGCTAACTCCTGTATGCTGGAATGTTTGTCCTATTTTTTCTTCTAGCTGTTGAATGGTAGCTGCTTTAAAAGTACTTGTTTCTTTTTTTTTTAAATTTTTTATTTTTGAACAACCATACAAGTTTTTAACAAAATAATATAAAATGTGTATATATTCTGGATATTGCAATTATCCCCAGGAGTGGGCACTCCATTATCCTCCCTTATCCCTCCCTTCCCCTTCCCATTATAACTCTAAAAAAGTATTAGATTGTAAAGCATTACATCTTATCTGGATTTAACTCATGCTACTAGACCAACTTTCTCATTGTCTAGGGTCTAGACCCCACCTCCACAGATGAGTGGAGACAATTGACCCTTAGATCTCTGGGTTAAGCTGATTTTACTCAACATGATCTCTTCCATAGCCATCCATTTACCTTCGAAGGAGGCAATATCATTGTTTCTAATTGCTGTGTAATATTCCATGGTATAAATGTACCACAGTTTTTGGATGCGTTCTTCCAGTGAGGGACATCGGGGTTGTTTCCATAGCCTAGCAATAGTAAATTGTGCTGCTATGAACATCGATATTGCTGTGTCACTGTAATGTGCTGATTCTAAGTACCCTGGAAAGATACCCAGGAGTGGAATAACAGGGTCATATGGTGGACTCATCCCTAATGTTTTTAAGGATTCTCCATACTGCTTTCCAGAGGGGCTTCACCAGTCTGCAGCTCCACCAACAGTGTGTTAGTGTGCCTATCTCTCCACAGCCCCTCCAGCATCTATTATTGTTTATTTTCTTCATCTTTGCCATTCTGACTGGTGTAAGGTGATATCTTAATGTGGTTTTCATTTGCATTTCTCTGATTACTGATGATTTAGAGCACTTTCTCATGTATTCATTGGCTTGATCAATGTCCTCTGGTGAGAAGTCTCTATTTAGGTTTTTGGCCTATTTATTAATTCTTGATTTTAATTCTTGTGCTACAGGAGTCTTAAGGAAGAGGGAACCTACAGCAATATGATGGATTATTGATCCTAGTTTGTCTTCTAATAACTGTAAAGATGCTCATTTAATTCTTAGTTTTTTATCCATTTTGATTTGATTTTGTGCAGTGTGAGGGATAAGGATCTAATTTCAACTGTCTGCATATGGCTGTCCTGTTTGTCATGCACCATTTTTTTTAATTTTTAATTTTTATTTTTTGTTAGTTGAATATGGACTAACAATTAAGGGGGAATCATTATCAAACAATCAAGAATAAATGTATATTTACATAGCAAGCCAAGGCTGATGCCATTCCATGGTTTCCCCCCTCGGGGGAACCCATAGTTCCTTGTTTCCCCCAAATAACCCCTGTGCTAAATGGACTTCTCACAGAAGTTGGAGGATTCCCTCTGAGTTGATTCCCCCATACTCACTCCCTCTGGTCTCCATAATATCCCTCCCCCACTCCCTGCCCACCTCCTTACCTCTCCCAACATCCTAGGCCAGGTTCCCCCTGTTCGTGCAAAAATTCATACATGTTGAAATTATTATTAGCTTAGCCATCTATCATACTGTTTCCGATTGTAATCTAGCTTCCACAAATGAGAGAAAACATTCGGCCCTCAAGTCTCTGAGATTGGGAAACTTCA
>PVKS010048912.1:0-12199 GCA_004027875.1 Aplodontia rufa | reverse complement strand
CAGCAAACAGGCGGGGGGGGTGGGGGTTGTCCCTGAAGGGCTTGCTGCATGAACTTGGAATGAATGGCAGTCCACGCATGGATGGTCTAAGCCAGGACAGCTCCTGGCAGTGAGCTCTGTGGGGCTCACAGTAGTGCTAGAGTAGGCAGCAGCACCAGCAGGGACCAGCAGGTGGGTGGGGGAGGTGTTAGGAAATTGCCTTTTTGGAAAGAATGCATGTGGGGTAAAGGAGTGTGTCCATTTGATAAGTCATGAAAAGAGAGGAGGAAGAGAGGACTGGTTTGAAGGAAGGGGTGGAGGATGGGAGGGAGAGGAAGAAGATGGTGGTGGGGGGCGAGAGCGCAAAACCCCAAAAGCCTGAACATGTGGACAGAAAGGAATTAGTGTTTTCTGTGGCCTTTCAGTATCACTTGCGGGTGAACAGGAGCAGAAGCAGGCGTCCCAACTTCTGATTGTCCTTGCCTGAGGAATGGACAGGCAGGCGGAGGCTGGGATGTCTCCTCAGCCTATGGGGCCTGGAATGCAGGGGTGGGACAACCAGAGAGACCAAGACGTCTCCACTGTCTATCTGGGTCCCAAACGGATGGAGGTCTGTTGCACATGCGACTTAATGGACAGATCCCCGGAAGGAAGAGTGATTTTGGAAGGCCAAGGAAGTGCAATGGAACTTACCCCACTTCTGTTGGCCCGGATGAAGGGAAACAGTGGTGCAGGACCTTCCTGGTTGTCTGTGGAAAAGGGTGGACCTCAACCCAGCAAGGGGAGGTCCAAAACCCTCCTGGGTTTCAAGCACCAAATGCAAAAATCAGAAAACACGGTGCAGTTCAGGCACAGGTGTTGTTCATTGGGATTTGTGACTCTCGGGCCAAATTCACCTGCACCACCATAGTGAGGGCGGGCAGAGGACATGGCGTATAGGGAAAATGGCACTGGACCGTGGCTGAGCAGCTGCTTTTATAGTTTAGAGAAAGGAAGGAAGTTGATGGGGATGGCCTCTTGGAGACTGGCTGGTGGACCCATCAATCATCATGTTTGCGAGACACCATTGGAGCTTGTCTGCCAGCATCTTGATTGGTTGTTCTTTTTGCATGCAAGCTGCCGGATGCCCATCCCCCCCTGCCAGCCACTGCCTGAGGGCATGGACTGCCTGATGCCCTGACCCCAGCCGCCATCCACCTAACAAAAACCTTCTGACTCACCCAGCAAATAGGTCAGGGCAACACCCTAAGTGTAGTAAGTGTTGTCTCTACCATCCAAGAAGGCCAGTTAACTGCTGAGCCTCTTTCTTGATGGTAGGAGATTCAAGGTACTTGTCCTTTTTTTGGGAGCAGATGGCCTAGCATACCTATGTTCAGAAAACCCTGGAAATATTCACCAAGGTAACATAATTCTGAGTCCTTTCAGAGCTCATCATTTACCCTGGGACATAGTTTTGTCTTATCAGAGATTCCAGAGTACCTGGCACTTCCTGGTCTCTAGGTCCAATTAACATTTAGTCATAGGTGTACAAGAGCAGTTGGTTTTCTGTGGATGTTCCACTAGGTCAAGTTCTTCTCAGACTATATATTGTTTCAGAGAGTAGAGAATCAGCATAGCCTGGCTCAGGCTGTGAGTGGCTACTGCAGTCCATTCCATGTGAATGCAGCAACTTCTCAACCTCCTCTCTCTGGGGACTGAAAAGAATGTATTTTCCAAACCAAAAGCCATGTGCCTATTTCCTGAGTCTGTGTCAATTTTCCTAGTAAACTTATCAGCTGCAATTGAGCTTAGCATCAGGATTAAATTTATTACAGTCACAAATGACCCTTCTGATTTTTATAGGGACCTAGGCTGCTGAATTAAATGGGGCACTGGCAATGAGAGGCTGGATTGCTATGCAATTAAGTGCAGGGATGAGAATGGACAGCAGCAAAGTGTGTGCATTAATTTTCTATTGCAACCGTAACATGCTGCCATGAATTTAACAGCTTCTGTAGACCAGAAGTCCAGGTACAATGTGGCTCAGCCAGGGCCTCTACGGAGTGTTACAGGGCTGAAATAAAAACTTTTGGAGGACTGCATTCCTTTCTGGAGACTTTGGAAATGAATCTGCTTACGCGCACTTTTAGCCCCTGGAAACGGCAGAACCGAGGTCCCTGTTTCCTTGTTGGCTGTCAGCAAGGAGTCTATCCTTGCTTCTAGAGGCTGCTGGGATTCCTTCTAATACTTTCCATGTGGCCTCCTTTTGGCAGCGAGTGAGGTGGGGGAAGAGGTCAAGACCACTTCATGCTTTCAACCTGACCTCTTTTTTCCTTTTCTGCCACATTACTTTGCTTAATTTAAGGTCTCTTGTGCTTAGATTGGGCCACGGAGGTAATCTAGGATCATCTTTTATTTCAAGGTCTGTAATTTTAGTTACATTAGAAAGAAAGTTCTTTGTCATGTAATGCGGTATGTTCATAGGATCCAGGGGTTTGAGTGTGGGCATGTTTGGAAGCCCCTTATTCTGTTTAAGATGGATTTTCTCTGCTCCTTTACCTCAGGGCAGAAAGAAAAATGAGACATGTTGCACCTCAGGCGTCCCCGAGGGCGGCCAGGATGGCTCGGACCAGCCGAACTGTCCCCGGAAGCCGAGCAGGAGGGTGAGTGCAGCAACTGGGCTCTCCCTGGACTCCCTTCGGTGGGAGCCCCCTCTGCCCAGCTGGGGAAATTAGACAGTAACATGGAGTTGGTGGCAGCTCAAAATCCATTTATTACCAAGGCACACGGGTTTTTATAGGGAGGGGAGACAGCCAAGGAACCAATAGTAATCCTTCTAAGGGAGTTGCCAGGGGTTATGCAGATTTTGAGTACAGACAAACAACTAGGGAACAGCCTGTGGTTAGCACATTCCAAGCCACCTTGATCTTCTTTTGCACAACAATTAGCAAGCTTAACAAAGCAGGACCTAGCAGCCCTTCCTGAAGGAACTTATGCAAATAGTAACAAGATCACTCTAGGGCAGCTGATGAAATGGAGTGAAGGTCAGACCCCAACAGAGACATGTTTCCTTGACCTTGAGTTTCAGCGTTCTCTTTGATGGAGGATTCTTGCACTTTGACAACACAATGCATTTTGGAGTTTGCCAGTCTTCCCATTCCGCTCTAAGAGAAGTGACATTCCCAAATTTAGGGACAGCAAATCAAAAAAGAAAAATTTATGCACAGATGCAGTGGGAGTCTCAAGAAAGGGACTCCCTAGTTCCTGATTTCTCCAGGCCAATATCTATTTTGGGAAGGAATGTGAGAAACTCCAGGTAACTTTGGGTGCTGTCCACATCCCTCTCCAGGGAGGAAACCAGAGAAATAGCAAAGCCTCGGGGAAGAAACAGTGTCAAGTTTCTACATCTGAGCAGACAAATCCATTTGGTCTCATGAAATATCTGACTCTGTAAAAGCAGAATAATCCTAGAAGACAGAACGTGATGAAGAAGTAGCTAAGAGGGCAGTGGAGGGATTGATGGCCAAGGCCCACAGGGGAACATGGACATCTTAGCAGCTGGTGGGATGGCCAGACGGCCTTTTCCCCACTTCCGTGACTTAACGCAAGGGAAGTCGTTTCTCTCAAACCATCTTAGGGACAAACTGGCAGACATCCTGAGATGAATGTGATTCTATTTCTGCTTTTCTTGTGGTCTGGCACATTAAAACAGAATGTAAGCTGAATTTTAGAAAAATAAGTAAATGTACAAATATTGCACACTTTTTTATTTTTTTAAATCTTGAGATTTGCGCCATTTTGGGAGAGTGAAAAGTTGGCGTTTGCTGCAAAGGAACTTGGAATCAGATGTGTCAAGGACAATTCTACTTTAACAATTGGCAGGAGGATTCTTGAAGGAATTCTCTTTGTTCATAAAGCTGATGATTTCTAGGGATTAAAACAACCCAAATAACAAAGAGAGGACCTGTTCTAATTAGGAAAGTGAGAGGAAGTTTAGCTTTAATCCTGAACACCAATGGTAGAGATAAGGCCATTGAAATCAAACATGTGGTCAGTGTTGAGCAAGGCAGAAAATTTACTTCAGCAAAAGGGCGGAAGAAATGTGCCCCCAGCAAGGAGATGAGGGGTTTCTAATTCCAACCTGACGTGATACTGCCCTTTGCTCTAATTGGAGGAGCTCAGGTGCACAGTCTGCGTGAATGGCTGTGGTTAGGTGGAGGCAGATGCAAGAGGAAGACAGCAACTGGGAGAGAGTGGGGGTGGGGGTCGCTGCACGTGTGGTGAGGGTAGCAGTGACTCAGCAGAGTTCACCGGAAGAGGATGGGTGGGTACTGGAAGGGGTCCTTGGAAAGAGGTGGGCGTACACAGGTGGGTGTAACAGGTGAGGGGGTTACTGTCTTCGGGGGAGGGGATCTAAAATGGAGATAGTGGGTTACACATCACAATTTTTCAAATTTGATAGAAAAGATACATACATCTTACACCATGAGAGGATGTGGTGAGGGGCTGGAGAGGCAGGGGTCAGGGTCCTGTGTGGTAAACAGTGGCTGGTGGGAATTCCCCAGGGACAATGGTAGCCAAAGGACATCTCTGAATGGGTAATTTTTTTTTTTTTTAAAGAGAGAGGGACACACAGAGAGAAAGTCAGAATCCATTTTTATTTAGTTTTTCATGTGGCTTTCGTTCCTTGGACACTTGGTTGTATATGTGGTGCTGAGGTTTGAATCCTTGTATTCGCACATGTCAGGCAAGCATGGTAACTGCTGAGCCGCTGCTCCAGCCCCTCTGTGAATGGGTATTTAAAGGAACATTTTCCATTTCTGTGATATAATTCTTTATGCAAAGTTTTCTACCACAAGCTCAGGTAAAGTCAATTTCTGGGCAATGCTTTGCAAGAAGCATTTTTGTGGGAATAGAGGGAGATTTTGGTTCCCATACAGGTTAACATGGTGTGTGACAGACAGTGGAAGGTGGAGTCTTGGGAGATGAAGTGCCTGTAAGGACAAGAGTCTCCAGGAACTCATGAAAATCTTAAAAAAGGATCTGGACGGGTTAGACCTTGGAGTTGGTGTTCATGTCCATCTGTTATGGTTTGAACGTAAGGTTGTCCCCAAAGTTCACATGTGACATTTTGGGAAGGCTGGGGTGAAATGATTAGATTATGAACCTTAACCCAACCAGCGAGCTAATACCCTGATAGAGATTAACTGGTAACTGTATGCTGGCAGGGTGTGGCTGGAGGAGGTGGGTCATTGGGGGTTTGCCTTTGGGGTATGTATTTTGTATCTGGTGTGGATTTTCTCTCTCTGCTTCCTGGAGCCATTCCCTGACTTGCTTCCCTCTGCCACACTCTTCCGCCATGATGTTCTGCCTCAGCTCAAGCCCCAAGGAATGGAGCTGGCCTTCTGTGGACTGAGCCCTCTGAAACTGTGAGCCCCTGAATAAACTTTTCCTCCTAAAACTGTTCTTGTCAGGTCTTTTTGTTCATATCAATGAAAAAGATGACTAAAAGCACCATCATATCTAGGTCTCAAATGTCAAGGAGATGACTCCAGCCATTTGGAGCCCTACCAGCCCTGTATACCCTTGCATACCCTGCATCTCTGGCCCCCAAATCTGTACCTGTTGCTGCACACACAGAGCTTTCAGTCTATGTTCCAGTCCATCTCTGCCTTTATCTGAGTGATGGAGGCCAGGGCCATGGTCACTGAGTTTAGAGAGCCCAACATAGCAATGGGGAACAAGTGAATGGTCCAGGTGCCCTGGAGCCCAGGCTGGCTCATGAGGGTGTGCCTCATGTTGGTCCCTCCAGCCTCTAAGGCCTGCCATGGCCCCTAACTCCAGCCCCCTCTGCCCACTTCAGTGACATGTATGCCTCCATCTCTGCTCCTGTGCCCTTGGCTTGGCATCCATCCTTGGATTTTAGGGACATACCTGCCCATTTTTGTGATGTGAGGCCCCAGAGAGGAGACTGTGAGATGAGTCAGTGATATCTGTGGGGCACCAATTATTATCAAGAGTTGCCCCTCCAGCCTCTGTCCCCCGCCCCCACAGCATGCACACTCTCAAGGCACCTGTTCACAGAGTCCTCAGGTGATGAGTAGCTGACTTTAGTTCTTTTTTAAGTGTTGACTCAATTTTATCATTTTCTATGCAATACAAGTTGTCTGTATCTACTTAAGCTGCTATAACAAAACACCATGACTGGGTGGCCCAATTAATAAGCATTTGTTTCTTGTAACTTTGTAGTCTGGGAAGAATAGCATCCAAGTGATAGTAGATTATCAGGTGAGGATCTGAGTCCTGGTTTATAGATGGCCACTTTCTTGCTATGTCTTCACATGGTAGAAAAACCAAGGGACAGCTGGTGACCATAACCAAAGACACTGTTATGGTTTGGATCTTAAATGTCCCCCAAAGGCTCACATGTTAAAAGTTTGGTCACCAGTCTGGCACTATTGGCAGGTGGTGGAAGCTTTAGGAGGTGGGGCTGACTGGAAGGAAGTTAAGTCATTGAGGGTGTGCCATTGAAGGGGATATTGGGATTCCATTGGCTCTTTCCTCTCTTTGCTTCTTGTCTATCTTGAGGTGAGTGGCTTTCCTCTGCCTCATGCCTCTGCCATATTGCCTCACTACAGACCCAAAGGCATCAGGGAAAAAACCAGGAGCCAAAATAAATTTTCCTCCTTTGAAGTTGTTTATCTCAGGTGTTTTGACACAGCAATGGAAAACTGACTGATACAGACACCAACCCCATTCACAGAAAACTGTACCCTCTTGATCTAATCACCTCTCAAAGACCTTCAAGAGCCATTACGTTTAGGGTTAGGTTTCAAAATGTGAATTTTGGTGGCTGTGGTTGGGTAGAGGGAGGGTGACACAAACATTCAGTCTATAGTAGAAAGAGAAATTTTATCATTTTTGGGTTTCCTCAAGTACAGAGGCATCAGTGATTTCATGAGCCAGCAATAACTACAACGGTTCTCATGGACTGAGTGTTTTCTGTATTGTAGAAATTTATTGCTGATCTTTAGAATGAACTCTTTAGAGAGAACCTGACACTTATTCTCATTATGGAAGAGGGGTCTGAGGCCTGTAGGGGACTGTGGTCTTGAGCCCCACTTTTTTTTGAAAACTATTTTTTTATTCAGAAATTTATTTGTTGAACAATCAGACAAGCTTCTAATGAAATAGTAAATATTCTGAAAATTAGGTTTACCCCCAAGAGACCCCCTAATTACCCACCATTATCCCTCCCCCCTCCTTCCCAATACATCTCTACAAATGCCTTAGGTTGTATGACATTACACCTTATCTGGATTTAAAACATGATGCTAGACCTCCTATCTCAATGGCCAGAGTCTAGGTCCAGCCTCCACAGATGAGTGAAGTCATTTGACCCTTGGTTCTCTGGGTTATGCTGCTTTCACTCAGCATAATTTCTTCCATAGCCATCAATTTACCTTCAAAGGCTGCAAAATCATTGTTTCTAATTGTTGAGTAAAACTCCATGGTATATATGTACCAAAATTTTTGGTACATATACATCATCCAGTGAGGGACATCTGGGTTGTTTTCATGATTTAGCTATTGTAAATCGAGCTGCTATGAACATAGATTTTGTTGTGTCACTATAATGTGCTGATTCTAAATCCCCTGGAAAAATACCCAGGAGTGGAATAGCAGGATCATATGGTGGACTCACCCCTAGTTTTTTGAGGATTCTCCACACTGCTTTCCAGAGGGGCTGTACCAGTCTGCAGCTCCACCAACAGTGTGCTAGTGTGCCTATCTCTCCACAGCCACTCCAGCATCTGTTATTGTTTATTTCTTCATTTTTGCCATTCTGACTAGTGTGAGGTGAAATCTTAATGTAGTCTTCATTTGCATTTCTCTGATTACTAGTGATTTAGAGCACTTTCTCGTGTATTCTTGGCTTGATCAGTGTCCTCTGTTGAGAAGTTTCTATTTAGCTCTTTGTCTTGAGCCCCACTTTGACCCCTCTAAGGCCACACACATCTACCTCCTTCCGCTGCTGGCTGTCCAGGCCTGTGTTCTCCATCCTAGTCTGTCACACTGGGGCTTCCCTTTCTGCCAGTACGCCTAGGACTGGGGTTGTGCTTGCCTGAGTCCTGAGGCCCCTTCCTGAGGTGCAGTTTTCTGTCCTAAGTGGCACTTCCTTCCTCTCTCCCCATATCTGCACACTACCCTCATTGATTACCTAAGCAAAGGATTTTTCTACTTATTATAATGAATGTCATATATTGCAAGTAGAATCTGTTCATGAAAATGTGACAAATCATGCTGAGAGAAGTTAGCCAAACCCAGAGTCAAGGGTTGAATGTTTTCCCACATTTGTGGAGGCTGGAGCTAACCCAGGCTTGGGTAAAATGTTGTCAAACTCATGTATTGGACCCACCAAGGGCATAGGGACACATAATCTAGGGGAACCATGGGCATGTGGGGGGAACGGGGATAGAAGTGAGGGATGAGAGGGGAGGGAAAATAGGGAGGAATCTAGGGAGACAATCAACAGTGTAGCATGCTCTTTACCCCCCCCCAGAAATCAAATAATACTTATGTAATCATTTAATTCACAATCTTATACAAATACATATACATATACACACACACACATATATATGGACATTTACATGTGCTGTAGGGGCATAATATAGAAGAATCAAGAGACTGCAGTGTGGGCAATGTGGGGGTAACTATTGTTCAGGATCCAGTGCATCTCATATTGTTACTTTATATGCATTTATGATTGTATAACCACTCAACATCTTAACAAAAAACAAATAAATAAAATGTGAGAAATCTTCATCATATAAATTTTCTTTCTTTTTTATATTGCTGGTATTTATGTCACCTACAATTTATGATCCCTAAATTTATTATGGTCCTTCTTTCTTCCCCATATCTGCCAAATGGTCACCATCATTGACAATGCTCCTCTCCCCACTTAGTCCAGTAACCTCCCATCAAGCCTTCCAAGATGAGGTGTAGAACATGGGTCACACTCCTTCAAGGGGCAGGCCCCACGGAGTGTTGTCTGGGATGATTCTCAGGAGGCTAAGCCTCCTGGAGCTCCAATAGCTCTTAGCACTTACTGCCTTTTTTGAGCATATTTCAATGTTATGGTCCCTTTGGGCAGAACTGTTAGAGAAAGAATCTCTTTCTCCAGGTCAGATGTGAGTTCCTGGGGGAGGGGGCTAATGTGGAGGGAGAGGAATGTGCCAGATATCAGCCTCGAGTCTCCCATTAGCTGGATGCCTTTGTGCACAGACTGCACAACTTCATGTCTGTCCATAAGCCACTACTGCCCCAGGCCCCTGACCTGGAACAACAGTTCACCTTTCTACCTCCCAACAGTCACTGTCCGCTTGGAGATCCCCCAGGACCCAGGATGGAAAAGTAGCTCCGTTTATTGAGGCCACCACATGTTACAGTCTGATTCATAGTTGTGTCAGTTAACATGGGGCCTCTGCAGCATGCCACTGACCTCCCTCCAAGCTTCACCCCTCTTGTTGTGTTGTGAAATTGGATCACTGTGATCTCTGTAGCTCCTCTCTGAGCTGGAATCTGCCCCTATGGAGAGAGGGAGACTGGCTTTCCTTGAAAATGCATGTTGGGGTTTCATCCTTAGCATGGACTTCCCAATCTATTGTGCAACATTGGCTGCAGTTGCTAGAGTAGGCAGCTAGACATGAGGGGGCTAGAGGAGGGAAAACAGGGCTCACTCCCTATTGAGTAACAAAAAAATCATTCCACCTAGGGTGACAAAATAAAAAAGCAAGTAAATAAATGAAAATAAAACAAAATAAAAACTTCTCATCCCCCTCTCCATGCTAGATACTTCCTTCTTAAACTAGAAGAACTGATGTAGCCAACTTAAGGGACTATTCAACTTCGAAACATGCAGAGGCAAACATCACCACTAGAGGATGCAAAACCCACCTCAATGCCACGGACAGTCAGGTTTTAAGATCTGAGAAAAGCAGGTACCATAGTCCCTTAATAGCCACAGGGGATTGGTTCCATGGTCCCCAACCACATATTCTCAAATGAGAAGATGCTCCAGTCCCTTAAATAAAATGACAAAGTATTTGCATACAATCTGTGCATATCCCCCAGCCCTCCATACTTTAAATCCTCTCTAGAATATTGTGATATCTAATACAATGTACATACCACACAAATAGTTATTTCAAGTTGTTTCAGGAATAATGACAAGGAAAATAGTCTGTACAGATGTGTTTTTTACCCCTGAATATGTTCTGAGTTAGTTTGACTCTGTGAATGCTGAACCTGTGGTTAGAAGGGTGACTGTACACACCAGGATGGAACCTTCCACTCTAACCCAGTTATGTATAATTTAAAAGCCTGTAACTCTGTGGTCTTATTATCATCCTTCATTTTTAATTTTTTTCCCCACATTTATTCAATTGTGAATACTACCGTACTTTGCCCTTCAATGAAAGGATTGGGCAATGGGTTGAGAAACAAGTATTAATGACCAATAATGATCATATGTGGGGCAATGAGATAAGCAGATGCTATTTTGTTTTTATTTATTTCTATTTTTTGTAATTTTTTATTAAGGAATTTAGTTATTGTACAATCATAAATACATTTGGAGTAACAATATGATATACATATATTCTTGAACCAGAATTATCCTCCAGATCCCTCCCTATTCTCCTTTCCCCTCCCCTCCCCATCTCAAACATTCCCCCTCCCCTCCCACTACATATCTATGATTGCCCTAGATTATGTGTTACTATGCCTTTGTTGGATCTAATCCATGAGATTGACAGCCTCCACAGATGAGTGAAAACATTCGACCCTTGACTCTCTGGGTTTGGCTAACTTCAGTCAGCATGATTTCTTCCATTGCTGTCCATTTACCTTCAAAGACCGCAATTTCATTATTTCTAACTGATAAGTAGAACTCCATGGTATATTTACACCACAGTTTTTGGAATCATTCATCCAGTGAGGAGCATCTGGGTTGGTTCCATAATTTAGCTATTATAAATTGAGCTGCTATGAACATAGATTTGGCTGTGTCACTGTAATGTGCTGATTCTAACTCCTCTGGATAAATACCCAGAAGAGGGATTAGGGTGGGTCCATCCCTAATTTTTTGAGGAGTCTCCACACTGCTTTCCAAAGGGGCTGTACCAGTTGGCAGTTCCACCAACAGTGTGCTAGTGTTCCTGTTTCCCCACAACCCCTCCAGCATCTCTTTATATTCTTCATTTCTGCTAATCTGACCGGAGTGAGGTGAAATCTTAATGTAGTTTTCATTTGCATTGCTCTGATTACTAGTGATTTAGAACACTTTCTCATGTATTCATTGGCTTGCTCAATTTCCTCTGTTGAGAAATTTCTATTTAGCTCTTTGATCCATTTATTAAATGGAGTATTTATGTATTTGATATTAAGTTTTTTGAATACTTTGTAAATTCTGAATATTAGTCTCCTGTCAGAAGAATCACAGGCCATGATTATCTCCCATTCTGTAGGTTGTCCCTTGACAATTTTGATCAATTACTTTGCTGTGCAAAAGCTTTTTAGCGTAATGGCATCCCACTCATTGACTTTCACTTTGGGAGTCTTGTTGAGAAAGTCTGTGCCTCCTCCCAAATGCTGGAGTGTTGGTCCTAACTTTTCTTCTAGCAGTTGTATGGTAGCTGGTTTAATTCCTAGTTCCTTGATCCATTTTGATTTGATTTTTGTGCAAGGTGAGAGACAAGGATCTAATTTCAACTTTCTGCAAATAGCTGTCCAGTTTTTCCAGCACCATTTGTTGAATTAGCTATCTTTCCTTTATGTTATATTTTGACCCCCCTTTGTCAAAGATCAGATGTTTAAAGATTTGTGGATTTATTTCAGAAACTCTGAAATAAATTTGTCTTCATTCCTATTTTGATACCAGTACCATGCTGTTTTTGTTACTACAGCTCAATAGTATAGTTTTAGATCTGTTATTGCAAATCCACCTCTTTTTTTAATTTTTTTTATTTTTTTATTTTTATTTTTTTTGAACAACCTTACAAGATTTTAACAAAATAATATAAAATGTGTATAAAATGTGTAAATATTCTGGATATTGTAATTATCCCCAGGAGTGCCCCCCCCAATTACCCTCCCTTATCCCTCCCTTCCCTTTCCCTTTATAACTCTAAAAAAAAGTATTAGATTATAAAGCATTACATCTTATCTGGATTTA
>PVKS010048911.1:0-12200 GCA_004027875.1 Aplodontia rufa | reverse complement strand
AAAGGATATTTCTTCCACAAAAACACAGAGATGGAAAATCTACCTTTTGTAACAATTGGCTATGTTTATGGGGAAGTGGAAATTTGAAGCATTTTCAAATATTGAGTTGTTCCCATTTATTTTTGGCTGATGGGATGTGCCATTGGATTTTTTTTCAAAAAGAGGATTTAGTTTTATCTCTGTTCTAGGATGATCAGGATGAAGCGAATCAGAACTACTTAGCAGATGAAGAAGAGGAAGCAGAAGAAGAAGCTCGGGTGATGATGGTCCCTGATTTGGAGGTGGAAGAAGAAGAGAAGGAGAAAGAGGAGGAGGAGGAGGAGGAGGAAGAGGAGGAGGAGGAAAAGGAGGAGGAAGAGGGTCAGGGTCAGCCAACAGGCAATGCCTGGTGGCGGAAATTTCAGATCATGAATGAATACCTGTGGGACCCGGAGAGAAGGATGTCTCTGGCCCGAACAGGTCAGAGTTGGAGTAAGTCCCATTCATTCCAATGCCCCAGTCTGCTGTCCTTTACTTTTGGTGTGATGTCCAGGGCTCCTTTACCATACACTGGATGGACTTGTTTGCAAACTTCTCTTAACATTCACATAAAGCACTGCTATCTAGGGAAATGCCTGGACTGTGAACACATCCATCAAAACAAACTCCAAACAGATGAACAAACTTGATTGTGTAACTGAAATCCATTGGGCTCAATGTGCAATGCAAAGAGACAGTGAAAATGAGTTGGAAAAGCACAGGATTTTTAGAAAAGATTCAGCCCTGTCATTTTCTATCCATGTGACATTAGGCTCACATTTATCTTCTCTTAGCCTCAGTCTCCCCACCTGCCAAATGAGGCAAATAATCCCTGCCTTGTCTTTCTCATGGGATCAGTGTGATGCTCCAATAAGATATTAAAACTGTAAAGTTGAAAGTACCGTGCAGAAGACTATTTCTAGGATATGAGACCCAAGTCCCTGTTAACTTGATCAAGGGTTTATAAAGCCTCATCACTTCACCTAGTAATGTCAGAGAAGGAAAACTAAGAGGCCTGTCTCTCACCTCAGCTTAGGGGTACTTTCCTCTTCCATGGTAGATGCAGGGGATTTGAATTGAAGGGTTCATTACCAGAGATTAGGGCTGAGCCTCCATGCTGCTTGATCAATGGCAGAATTGTATTGCTTAGCTTTCCTTTTTTGTGCCACAGGCTGCCACCATTTTTACTTCATAACCTCCCCAACACTCCCTTCCCAGGGTCCTACTCACTTAAACTATTAGTTCCGGGACTTCTCAGGAAGATTTTGCCTATAGTAAAATTCACACTTGCCACACTCTATACAACCCAGAAACAGAGCAGTTGCTGCTTTGGAACTCAGTTAACCCACAGGAGAAAAAAATAGAGGACACTATGGATGAAATAAGAGTCCCTTAGTGCCAAGGCTCTAGGTTGCTGAGGTTGATGGCCATGCCTTCCAAAGGTACCTCTGGCTGAGAATTCTCTCCTTTGTATTTAATGTTGCTAATTCAGCTCAGTTAAACAGCCAGCCCTGTTCCTGGAATTAGGAATAGCAGGTGGGAGGCTCTGAACACCACCCATATCCCAACACCCCTCAGTTCCCAGCCCCACTGGGCCCATCCCTCGAACTCCCAACTGGAACAAATGTACCGTTTAAAGGACATTCCAACATTCTGGAAGCTGCAGACAAATGCTGGACATTCGCTGGGGCTGCAAAGGGGGCACAGCTGTTTCTTGCTTGCCTAAAGAGGACTGGAAAACAGTCCTTGCCTAAAGAGGACTGGAAATGCAAGTGTGATTCTGGGAGGAGGAGCCGAGCTTTAACCCTTAAACAGTCAGCTGCTGGCCCCTCACCAGATGAGTTGATCTAAATTGTTCCTGTGGAGAAAAACCTATAGGCCGATAAGTGGGGATGAGGAAGGAAGTTTCAACTACCTGGGTTTCAAGACCCTCGGTAGCAGGTCCAAGGAGAGCCCAGCAATCAGGCTTCTTCTGAGCTACCCCTAGGCAAAGGCAAATGATAATATTAACAGCTAAGCCGTAAAGCACATGCCTTGCTGCCCTGTTTCCTGACAGCTAGTTATCCACTTGAGCATTTACTAACCCTGTTCCAATCTGGACATCAACATGTCCAACATATTCACCCAACCTATTAATATAACCTGGGCTTTTTCCTTCCATAGCTGGGAAACCCCGATCCTTAGGACCTATGTTATTTTACTGGATACTGACAAGAATCATGTGAGGTAGTAATGTTATTATCCCCACTTTACAGATTCAGAAACTGAGGCTTAGAGAGGGTAAGTAACTTAAATCACACAGCAACCAAGTGGCAGTGCTGGGATTCAAACACAAGAGTCCATTCTCTTGCCAGAATACCACACTATTTTCATGAATTACAACAGTGAACAAGTCCCTAAAGAGTAGGGCCTCAGAACCAGATGGGCTGTTTCAGTGGGAGGAGTGAAGCATTAGGAGCATGGGTATGAGTGGTCTATCCAAGTCTGGGTGGGGGCATTCAGGAGAGATCCTTAGACTACCTAGAGGAGGGGCTCAAATAAAACTTGAACATCTGGAGAAGAAAGGGTTGGAGAAACTGATGGGTTCAGATGGGGACCATGCTTGTTTTTAGCTGGAAGGGGGGTGAGATACTAAGGCTATCACATCCCCTCCTGCATGAGGCTGAGGGACCTCATTGATATTGCCATTCTCCCATCTACAGCTTCCTGGCCACGCATCCTGAGAAAGAAAGCAGATGTTGATAAACAAATATACCTGTGTTCTATTGCTTTCCCTTCATGCATGAAACTGAGCCTTTTGGTCTCCTGAGATGGCTCCTGCTGTTGATTCATTTCCAGGATGGGGATGGGGATGGAGGAATGGAGGAGGATGCACAGGGTACATCCCATTAGGATAGCCTGTGGGCAACAGCCAAGTATCACAGGCACACCGGCACTGCTATTTCTTCTCCAGGGACTCCAACTGAATCAATGTGTTCATGTTTCAGTTCAGCTTTAGTTCATTTTATAAAACATAAAGGGTCATTTCCATTTCCAGTTTGATTACTCAGGGTTTCTTCCCCCTCCTGCATTTTGTTCATGGTTCAATTTAAAAATTAGCATTTTAATTCAGTTTGGAGTACAGCAAAGTTATGTGGTTTGTTCTAGTTTTTGGTTCATGATTCAGTTGGTCCTATAATAATAATATTAATAATAACAATAATGATGACTGCCATTTATAGAACACTTAGTATCTGCCAGGCTCTGTACTATGCTGTTTATATGCATTATTTAATGCTAAGAAGTAAGTGCTACTATTATCCTTATTTTCCGGATGAGGAAATTGAGACCCAGAGAATTGAGAACAGCATGTCCAAGATTAAACAGCTAGGAAGTGGTATGGCCAGGATAGAATGTAAGAAAGGCTGAATTTGAGGTATTGTTAGGGATAGAGATAAGGAGATCAAGTAGGGGCTAAACTTAACTCATTTTACTCGTGGAGGATAATGGATGTAGAATGGTTCTGTAACTTGCCCAAGTCCACAGACAGCAAGTGTCAGTGATTAAGTCCGGTTTCCTCCTCCCTCCCCCAACCTGTATTAATGTTTCTTTTTCTTTTCTTTTCTTTTTTTTAAAGCAGAGCCACTTAAACTTTGCTAAAGATGAATAAGATTTGAAATAATTAGGGTAAACCCTCACTTTACCTTGATTAGAGGCAAGTCCAGTGGAAATTAATCAAAAGTTTGAATTATAGACAATGTAAAAAGAAATGCTCTTTTTTCATCACTTGCAAATACATATATAATCACCGGAGCCAAGCTGCTAGGACACTTCAGGGCATCTGCTTTAATGAATAGTGAAGAATGATTTGTACTTAGGACATCAACTGTTGCCCAGAGGATACTCAAGCAATTTGTCCTCTGCAGTACTTTAAATTCCACTCCCCTGTAATCTTGTTTATGGTCGTCATGTGCTCAGCAAGCCCTTCCATCAGAGATGCTATAAAGGTAAACTGAAGTTGGACCCCTGACACAATTCTCACTGGTTCCAGATTTGTGAAATCTGAATAAGCAAGGACACACTGAATCTGGGGGACTTTAATAAAGAAGCCATCTCATGTTTGGGTTGATTCTGGATCATGAGTTCAAGTGGGGAGGAAAGGCTTATTAGCAAGCACTGACTACTGTCATTTTTAATTGCTCTGCAGGCCTGATTTTAGCCCTTTACTTCTTCTTCTATGCCTCCCTGGCTGCTGTGATCACCCTCTGCATGTATACACTGTTTCTGACCATCAGTCCTTACATGCCACCCTTCACTGAGCGGATGAAACCTCCCGGTGAGTGTGCCCAAATGCCCTATGTTGTCAGAACTCTCTGGACACAAATCTGCTTGCACAGCATGTTCAGCCTCAATTAACTTTGGTTCTTCCCGGTAATGACTTAGAGATTCAATTATTAAGAGTAAAAGTAAAATGGTACTTGGCAAATTATGGTCCTTTTCATTTTGATTGCCTGGGGGGAAATGGTTTCATGGGAATCAATACAAAAATTTATCCAAGAATGGGTTAATATATCCAAGACCTGTTTTCATTGCCAGGAGTTATGATCAGACCCTTCGCCCATAGCCTTAACTTCAACTTCAACGTTTCTGAACCTGACACTTGGCAGCATTATGTGATTAGCCTAAATGGCTTTCTTCAGGGTAAGTAAGCTCCTCTGAATAACAGAAAACTTTCTTGAAAGGTGATGAATGGGAATTCAAAATTCAAAATTCACCTGACCCAGAAATTCCAGTCTTACTAATCCCAGTCTGTCATGGTGTGCTTACTTTACATCTCCCTCAGCATCCTTCATATTCTCCAAACTAGTGTATGATTGTATGCTGTCTTGAGGTCATACAGGCCAACTCTGCAGCTAGACAATAAGCTTGTTGAGGCAGAAAACTTATTTTATGTTCATGAACACTCTATAACACCTACCTAAGTCCTAAGCATATATCCAGGTGGCTCAAGAGTGATCACTTATAAAAGATAACTCTGAGCTGGGTAGGTGACACACACCTGTAATCTCAGACTTGAGAGGATGAGGAGGGAGGATAACAAGTTTGAGGCCAGTCTCAGAAACTTGGTCACATCTTGTCTCAAAATAAAAAAATAAAAAGAACTGGGGGATACAACTCAGTGGTACAGTGCTTTGCTAGCATGTGCGAGGCTGTAGGTTCTGTCCCCAGCACTGAAAAAAAAATCTGGAGGAAGATAGTGATGAATAAAGGAGAATGTTCTACAGCTGGAAAATTCCTGCCTCCTACACTTGTCAAGGTAAGAGAATTCATTTCTTGGAGATGGGCTATCTTGAAGTGTCTTTAGCAGGATTCCAAAAAGGAGTCAGAGGAACAATTTCTGGGTGGCATTGCTCCAAACATTTGATCGCAAATGTTTTGAAGATGCCTATCTCTATAGTGTTATCAGATACATTTTCAGGGACACATGAATGACTTTTTGGGAGTCCCAACACACGGTAAAAGTTGGGATTGAAGCAGCTTAGTTAAGGTTAAACCCAGAGAACACAGGTTCTGTATTTACCAAACTTTCGGAGGAGTCCCAGTGGGTTTGTGTTGCTGCACGTAATCTTCATAGAAAAAAAGTAACCCACATTTGTTTGGTTGACCTGACCTGACTAAAGTGGGGGGTGAGGGTAGCTAGAAGAATGAATCCTCAATAAGGAGGATAATAATTTCTTATATGTGCCAAGAAGTGTTTTTTAAATGCATGAATTTTGTCACTCAACTTTAGCCCTGCATAAAAGAGTTCATTGTCCTTATTTTACAAATGAGTGTACGAAGACTCAGAAAGGGGAAGTAACTTGATCAAAATCTCCTAGAAGCTGAGCCAGTGATTGCAACAATGTGTTTTAATGCCCTTGCTGCTTAAAAGTGTTTTCCTGGGAACACTGCAGCATGGGCGTTGCTTGGGACTATTTTAGAAAGGCAAAAATCTGTGGCCCCACCATAGAGCTATGGCATCAGAATCTGCATTTTAATAGAATTTGCAGTTGATTTGTATGAAATTTGAAGGTCAAGGAATGCTGATTTTCACCACTCTGTGTTGTTTCCATCTGACCACGAGTTAGAAATTTAGCTTTATAAAATAATGGTCAGGTTATTTTGGGTAAGAATGAACTTCAGATTCTTTATCTATAGAATAAGGATGAAGGAGGGCTGGGGTTTCTTTCTTTCTTATATAAGAGTGAGGGAGGAAGAGAGAGAGAGAGAGAGGAGAGAGAGAGAGAGAGAGAGAGAGAATGAATCCCATTTAGTTTTTCATGTGGCTTTTGTTGCTCTGACACTTTGTTGCATACGTGGTGCTGGAGCTGGAGTTGGAACGCATGTCCCTGAGCATGCAAGGCAAGCGCCATAACTGCTGAGCCACTGCTGGACTGGGTTCTTTCTGGGTCCATGTATTTCCATTCTTGATCACAAAAATGTTGTGAGCATCATGGCTAGCACAATATCTTGTGTTCTTCCAAAATGCTTGTGAGCTACTGCAAATATGTATATTGCCAGAATCTCTGCTAAGGAAACTCCTCTGAGAAGCTAGTAAATGGAAAAATACCAATTCTGACCTGATGATGAAGGCAGGGAATGTTAGGATAAGTGTTGGGGTTTTTGTTCCTAAGAGTAGATAATACATCCGGCTAAAAAGGAATACATCTCTGAAATAGAAATCCCAGAGTATCAGTTTCATTCCCAAGATGACTGGGATTTTGCAATAAGGGTCATGCCCATGTCACATTATTTTTAATGGAACTACCTCAAGAGAAACAATGAGCACATGAGTGCAGTTTCTATTTAGAAAGTTATTATTTGAGCACAGCTCCTGTTCCTTAAAAATAAGATTAAAACAAAGACTTTAATGTAGCGTTCTCAAAGAAAAATAAAGGCATAGCCATAATTGGAATAGATTTTAAATTCATAGTTGCCAGGGCTGGAGTTGTGGCTCAGTGGTACAGTACTTGCCTGGCATGTGCAAGGACCCAGGTTTGAGCCCCAGCACCACACATACAACTAAGTGTTGAAAAAACTAACCAGATAAAAAATAAATAAAATTAGTTCTCTCTCTCTCCCACCCCCCCTCTTAAAAAAAGAGTGAAACTTTAAAAAAAATTCTGGTTGCCTTTTTTTAGAGCAATTGGAAGCTTTTCAAGGGTTCCCCCCACACACACATTTTCGCAAAATTCTTTAATGTCTTGCTTTTTTCTTTAAATTTTGTTGAGGAGTTGTGCTGTTGTATAATCATAAATGCATATGTAGTAACAATATGATATGCCCCTGATCCTAATCCAGAATCACCCCCACATCACTACACCCCAGTCTCTTGACTGGTCTATATTTCTCCCCATTTTTTTGTGCATTTTCCAGAATTAAATGATTGCATAAGTATTATTTGGCTTTGGCTTCTCGGGGGAGTAAAGAGTAAGCTACATTGTTGATTCCCCCTCAGATCCCTCCGTATCATCCTTCCCTCTCCCCTCCCTCCTGCCTCTTCCCCCACCCACTACATATCTATGGTTCCCCTAGATTATGTGTTGCTTCAACTTTAGTGAGTTGCCTTTTAATAATATCAAGTCACAACTTGTCTGGGTATGGATCCAACATTACATATGGAGTTTTGCCTCTGGTGGGTCATAACTGCACAATCTCCTCTGAAAAACTGAGCTAATTTGAACATGAATACATGGCGCTGTGTCCAACAGGATTAACCAGACTCCATCATTTGGAACCAAATGGGAAACAATGCCATAATTTGCAAAGCCCGTTTTTGTAGCATCTGGTCACTCAGAGAAAACACATCGCCCCTTGCAGCTCTCTTCCCTCATGTGTGTATCTTGGATACCCATTACATTCCATCCAGTGCAAAGGTATGCTAACCCTGAGTGTCTCAGGTCTCAGCAGACAGGATCTCGCCCCTTTATCCTCTCAGTGGACAACCCTATGTTTGTCACTGGTTTCTATCTTTCAACCTATTTTGCAGTGCTAACTTACCATGTAGGAAACTGGTTTAATTCCCTCCTTCTCTTCCACCGCTTCCTCTTCTTTCACTTTTCTTCTGTGCCACAACACATACTTCTCACTCTCTTACATCAAGTATCTCTCCTTGCCCTCAAAAGGAGACATTTCCTAAACTGAAGGAAATTTTACCTAGGAACTTAGCTTTCTTATATATGCCATGCCTTGATATGACTCAGTCCCTCTTCCAAAATCTACCAACTACGTGTCTATTCTTCTCCCAGAATTAGAGGACCTAGGGGCTGGAGTGGCAGCTCAGCAGTTACGGTGCTTATTACCCCAGTACCACATACACAACGCAGTGTTGGAGCAATGAAAGCCACATGAAAAACTAAATAAAATTGATTCTCTCTTTCACTGTATCTCTGTCTCTTAAAAAAAAGAAGTAGAAGAGCTAGCCCTTCAAGTATAGTTTACCATATCTGGAAAGAAATATTTGAAAAGAGAAAAGTTATAAGGTGTCCAGCATGTGACCCAGAGATGAACATCCAGGTGTTCCAAGCAAATAAGAAACAAGGGACCAGGCAATCAAATGGGCTGAGATAACTAGCCAAGAAGGCCCCCTAGAGGCATGTTGCTAATGAAAGTACTTGGGCACCTCTTGGCAAGTCAGAAGAGTTACTGTAGACTTGGGTTTTCAGAGGGGTATAAGCAGGGCAGGGAAAGGAAATTAGAAAGAAGAAGATGACTGAAAATATGGCCTTTCTCATTAGGACTTGTCTAACATGACCCTTTGTCACCCGCACATACTTTAGGTTATAACGACAGTCTTCAAGAGGAAATGAACGTAGATTGTCCCCCGGGGCAGTACTTCATCCAAGATGGCAATGAAGATGAGGACAAGAAGGCCTGCCAATTCAAGCGCTCCTTCCTAAAGAACTGCTCTGGTCTGGAGGACCCCACATTTGGATATTCTACTGGACAGCCTTGCATCCTCCTAAAGATGAACCGGGTATATTATCCCTTGATATCTGATGGTGATAAGTAGATGAGCTGGGCAGGAGGGCTCTGCACATTATTTATTTGGGGCACTGTTTTTTTTTCTTTTTTAGAGAGAGAGAGGGAGGGAGAGAGGGAGAGAGAGAAAGAAAGAATCGGTTTTATTTATTTTTTCGTCTGGTGTTTGTTTCTCTGACACTTAGTTGTGTATGTGGTACTGGGGTTTGAACCTGTGTTCTCATACATGCCAGGCAAGTGCTCTACTGCTGAGCCACTGCTCCAGCCCTCCACGAATGTGTTTTGAATGCCAATTGTGTACCAGCCACTACACTAGGTGAAAGCAAGAGAGGGGACTTTATACACTGCAAGTCTGCCCATTTTAATCAACAGCATTAGAAATACCCAGTCAGTCCTTTTTTCTCCCTGAACATTTCCTATTGCTATTCTGCATACCTACTCCCAAATCTGCTCCCTTGATGGCAAGACAGAGCCCTGAGCTGTTTGGAACAGGATTGAAATAGGGATGTGGTAGGGACAATTCTTATGTCATTGAGAAAATACATTTTCCTTCTCTCTTGTCATGCCCTAGCTGTTGCAGAACCTTACGTGGCATGCTCCTTTTGAAGCCAGAAAGTTCTCTACATCTTTATCTACAGTTTCCCCTGTGTATGAATATCAGGCACAAATACAACATGGAGTAAGCTGGACTGAACCACTCTGAAGATGTTTTGCCTTTTCTGCTATTTGTCACATTTCTGAGTGGGCAAAGTAGATGAAATTTACACTTGAGGAAGGATAATACAAGGGTGGATTAGAAAGCCTAATTTTGGGACTGGAGCATGGCTCAGCGGTTACGGCTCTTGCCTGGCATGCACGGGTTTGAACCCCAGCACCACATAAACAATGAAATGTCAGAGCAACGAGAACCACATGAAAAACAAAATAAAATGATTCTCTCTCTCTCTCTCCCCCTGCCACCCGGTTCCTCTCTTTCTTTACAAAAACAATCCTCATTTTTTATTAGTTCAGTACCATCTTACATAATGAAGGGATTTTTTGCTTCACATTCATGCATGCATTTGTATTGACAGAGTTGTTTAAACTCTTAAACCCTTAAATCCTTGTCCAGGATCTCCCTCTGCCTTCCCCCACTCCCCAATCCTGAGACTCCTCTCTAGTTCCCCCAAGTTACAGATATAAACGACCATATACGTGTAATTTAAGCATTGAGACTTCTAGATTTATATGCTTGCCTGGGTGGGGTTGTCATGGGAGTGAAATGTACTCTATAGTATTGAACACCCCCCATTTTCCCTTCCTCTCCTCCCTTTCTCTCTCCTCCTCCATCACCCCTTTAGAGCTATAGTCTCCACAGCTTATGTGTTACTTCAGATTTGGTGGGTCTATTAAATAAACTTGACTAACTTTCATTCTGTCTTAAGTTTTATTCTAGCTTCCACATATGAGTGAAAATTCAACCCTTAAGTTTCTGGGTTTGGCTTGTTTCACTCAGCACGATTTTTTTTCCATTTCTATCCATTTACCTGCTCACGATATCATTCTTTGTAATAGTTGAGTACAATTTCATTGTGTGTGTGTGTGTGTGTGTGTGTGTGTGTGTGTATCTCACAGTTTTTGGATCCATTCATCCAGTGAGGGGCATCTGGATTGTTTCCATAATTTTGCTATTGTAAATTGAGCTGCTATAAACATTACCGTAGCTGTATTGCTGTAATAAGCTGATTCTAGCTCTTCTAGGAAAATACCCAGGAGTGGGATAGCTGGGTCAAATGGTGGTTCCCTCCCTAATTGTTCAAAGAGTCTCCACACTGCTTTCCAGAGTGAAAAAGCTTCATTTTTACTGTCAACTGTTTTGGGTTTTGTTTGTTTGTTTTGTTTTGTTTTTTAGAGAGAGAGAGAGAAAAAAATTATTTTTTGTCTAGTTTTTGTTTTTCCTCCATTTAGTTGTGTATGTGGTGTTGGGGGTCAAACCCAGGTCCTCCTCGTGCATGCCAGGCAACCACTCTACAGCTGAGCCACCTCTCCAGCCCCTCAACTCTGTTTTTTAAAAAAACTTTTTTTTTCCTAGATCGTAGGCTTTCGTCCTGAGCTTGGAGATCCTGTGAAAGTTTCCTGCAAAGTTCAGGTAAAGTGTCCTTTTGAGTGAGTATCATTAGCACATCTATTTCATACAAAAAATAGTTGAGCCCTTCCAAGCACTTATGTAAGAATGGTATGTTATGGAAAGTGTTTATATTTTTTATAACTACACCCCCCTTAATGTCTTCAGGCCTTCCTGTTTCCAGAATGCATTCAAATCGTGTGTGTGCAATGTGTATGTGTGTATGTGAGAGAGTCAGTGTGTCATGATTTATACCTGTGAAATCCAAAGACTGAACCTCAGCTAGGAGCCACAGCAGGGAACAATGATGTGCCAAGTCATTAATTGGAATTCTGTTTACACTTTTGCTTTTAGCTCTAATTACTTGTTTCTTTGAACTAAACAAACAGCTTTCATTAGACTCATTAGTCCCTGATTTTAAAACTGAATTTCACATTTTGCAGCAATGACCAGTGGCACTGGGTGTTGCAAGAACAAATGACTACAAGGGAAATATAAACAGAACTCCATTAATATGCTAATTAACTGGACCATTAACTCCTATCTCATCTGCAACAATTAGCTCCTTTGTAGGAAAAAGCCCTAGATCTTGGATTTGCTTCTTAAACTGGCAGTAGTGCCCTCCTGTAAAGTGACATCAACTGCTATCCCCGGCCCTGGACAGTTAGTTGTCTGGCAAATGTGGTAGGCCAGGTAATCCCATTCTCAATACTAGAAGTAAAACTCAAAACACCATTCTTCATGGTTGCAGGTAAGAAAACAGCAAAAGACAGCATTTATCCAACCAGTACCCCACATTTAGTAAGCATGTATTGATCACTTATTATATATTATGTATTTTGCTAGGTGTTGGGGGTGCCAAAACAAATATGACTCTGTTTCTGCAAATGGGGCAATGAAGTATCACAAGGTACAATGAAAGGTACAGTGGGAGGACTGGAAGGGTTGCTCAGTAGTTATAGCGCTTGCCTGGCATGCATGAGGATGCAGGTTCGAACCCCATCACCACGTACATAATGAAGTGTTGGAGCAACAAAAGCCCATGAAAAACTAAATAATTGATTCTCTCTCTCTCTCT
>PVKS010048910.1:0-12225 GCA_004027875.1 Aplodontia rufa | reverse complement strand
CCTAGGTCTGTCTGCCCCTAAATGTGTGTTCTTAGCCAAAGTTTCTGTAATTTCCCAGTCGTAACTGCAGTCATCTGAGCTGCAGTTGTAGCTCAGAGGTAGAGTGCATGCCTAGCATGCAGAGAGCCCTGGGTTCAAACCCAACACTACCAAACACAAATGAAACAACAAATAAACAATATACAAGTCCTAAGCTCTACCTCTTTGGAGAATCTGAATCAAAATATCTGGGGAAGGAAGACCAGCTCCTGGGTAATTTTTGTGATCAAATACAGGAAACCCTCACCAATATGATAAGCTATAAGCCACCCCTGTGTTAAATATTCTCCCATATTATTTTAATTTTCATCCTAAGAATGTTTCTGGGGGATCAAACATCCCAGGGAAACAAAGCTTCATATCCAGTTCTGCCTTGCCCTGAGGATCCCCAGGTCTGGGGTCAGCCTGCATTTTTGCAGGATGTGAGTTGAGTGGCGCTTGCTCAGGAAGCCTCATGTGGCTCAATGCTCAGCTCTCGCATTGGAGCTCATAATGCTCTCCTAGCGAGCAGTGCTGCTCAGGCACTTGATGCCACAGAATCCCCAGGCCACAAGATACAAATGATTGATTCAAGAGCAATGTCTTGTTCTTTCCTTCCTGTCTGGTTTGAAGGCTTTGGGAGAGCTGGACGTGGGGAGAAGTCCTGGGGTAAAAAGGACTGTGAACTTGGAGGTTCCCAGCCATAGATATTGGTGTTGGACGAGGCTCCTCCTGAAGAAAGGGGAAATGAAGGGTTCTGAGTGTGCAGAGGGGTTTGGGAAGGATACGGGCAGCTTCTTTGTGCTGGGGAAGAGTTGCCCCGGGGCTGGCTAGGAACCTGGATTTCAGGAGGGTTAATTGGTTAATCTGATTAATAAAATTGTCTCCCTGTGCCAAAGTGTTTGCGTGAACATTATGGTTTGTGTTGCACGCCTGATGTCCTCCTAGAAATCTGGGGTTTGGGTCATGCCAGGCTGGGGTTGCCCCTGTGACCAGTGCTCATACAAACCCCCGGTGCTGAGTCCTGGGGAGATTCCCTGGACTGCATTTCACATGTGCCATCACAAGTTATTGTTGGGGTTCTAAGCATGTTCTCTCCACTCAAAGCTTGTGCCTGGTTTCCTCCAGACCTGGCCCCAGACTCGTTTTTCCTTGCGAGTTTGCCTTGTGTCCTTTGCTGTAGGAAGTTACACCCGTGAGAAAGTACATGCTCTATCCTGTGAGTCCCAGGGAGTCATGGGAGCTGGGGCATGGCTCAGCATGCCCAGACGCAGTTCCTGACTTCTCCATTCCCGCCTTCCCTCGGTTGGCATCAACTGAGTTTACAGTTATACTTCTGTGCAACTTTCTTATACTACCTGCCCTGAAGATTAGTGTTCCAACCTAAGAGGGGCATGACTAGTATTTCACTGGGGGACTGGAACTGAGTGATGGCTGTGATGGCAGAAAAAGATTGGGGGGTAGTGTGAGGCCAAAAGGAATACAGAAATGGGAATGCTGGCAGGAATGGGATGTCTCACAAGCTCTGCAGTTCTGAAGATGTACCTGCAGCACCATGCACAGTTTAGCTAAGATGCCCTGACAGGTTTGCTCACGCCAGCATCTCCACACGTACGAGCGATGCATTGTGCTTCGGTCAGGACCGTGGGACAGACTTGCCATCACTAGGCAACGGGAATTTTCCAGCTCCATGAGAGTCTCCCCCACCCCTCAGAACTTGGGATTGAACATAGGGATTCACACATGCTGGGCAATACTCTACCACTGAGCTACTTCCCTGGACCCACCCTATTATAATCTTAGGGGACACTGTCTTCATTGTAGTCCATCATTGACTGAAAGAAACATCATTAGGTGGTGCATGATTGTGTTTCTCATCTCAAGATACTATTATTTCGGGGTTTTGTTAGTATGCAAAATTGAAACTGTATTGCTTTCCAAAATATGTTCTAAATGAAAGCAAAATGTAGAGATGAGACTGATTAGTAAGCTTCTAAAGATATTCCAACTTGCAGGTAAGTTATTACAAAAGTAGAGTATGGTCCATAAGCGAAATGGAACGTACCATACAGCCCCTCTGGAAAGCAGTGTGGAAAATCCTCAAAAAACTAGGGGTGAGCTCACCACTTGATCCTGCTATTCCTCTGCTGGGTATTTTTCCAGGGGATTTAGAATCAGCTCATTACAGTGACACAGCAATATCTATGTTCATAGCAGCTCAATTTACAATAGCTAAATTATGGAAACAACCCAGATGCCCCTCACTGGGTGAACGGATCCAAAAACAGTGGTACATATATACCATGGAATTTTACACAGCAATTAGAAACAATGATACTGCAGTCTTTGAAGGTAAATGGATGGCTATGGAAGAAATTACGCTGAGTGAAATCAGCATAACCCAGAGAACCAAGGGTTGAATGTCTTCATTCATCGGTGGAGGCTGGAGCTAGATCATGGCCATTTGAGAAAGGAGGTCTATTATCATGTTTTAAATCCAGATAAGGTGTAATGTCATACAACCTAATAAGGCATTTGTAGAGATGTAGTGGGAAGGGGGGTGGAGGGATAAGGGTGGGTAATCAGGCTCTTGGGGGTAAATCTAATTTTCAGAATTTATATATATATTATAGTATTTCATTAGAAGCTTGTTTAATTGTTCAACAAATAAATTTCTGAATAAAATAAAAATATTTATTTGGATAGGGGATATTGCTCAGTTGTAGAATGCTTGCCTAGCACATGTAGCACTCTGGGTTCAATCCCTAGCACTGAAAAGGTAGAGAGAAAAAGAAAGGAAGAGAGAGAAATAATCATGCTCATGTTTTTTCCAGGGTTGGAATGTCCTATTGTGCCCCATCTTCCTGGCTGAGGCAGAGGGAATCCAACGGAGAAGCTGAGACATGCACTCTGTCCTCTAGGCAGAGATGCCAGCCCAAGCATTCTTTGAGTTTTTTGTGGATGCTGGGGTTTAGTCACAGAGAAGTGTACCACCTTCCTCTTCCTTCAGTTTCAATCTCTTCTCTGTCCAGGAAAGGAGACTTGCTCCAGAGCAGGTAGACTTGGAGCCACAAGAAAGATTCAGTTCTAGGGAAGGACAGGCCTCAGTGTTTTCAAAGTGTCTTCTGGGGTGCTCTAGAGTTGTCTGGTACAATAGGTCATTGAAATCAATGTAGTAATTAAATAAAACTTAAAATTCAGATCCTCAGTTGTGCTCGAATACAGACAGCTAGACTGTCAGTGGTTACGGATATGGGTATCCCAGGTTACGTATACCTGTCATTACAGAAAACTACTGGGTAGCACTGCTCTGGAGCCATAAGCAATGGAGGACAGGCAAGGTTTGGCTCCTCAGTACACTCTTCACCCAGCAAACAGCCGATCACAGAGATGGAAGTTCTGCCTTAACTTCTTAACGACTTTGGGGGAAATGGCATGAAATGATTTTGCAAACACCACACAAAACACAATGATTCAAGTTTGTTGTAGAATTTTCTGACTGTATATACTCAGACCTATTCTGAATTAAGGGTTAGTTCATTGCTAATTCAGTGCTTCATCTTCTAAATAAGATAAATAACTTGGGACAAAGCCCTAAACTGTGGATTTAAAGCTGGGATAGATTTAGACTGGCTAGGTCACAGAGTTATATTGGAGCTGAATACAAGGAACCACACCTCCTTCACCCTATTGCTTATAGGGCATGAGGGACAGAGGAGGTCTGACCTCTTGTTATGGTTTGGATGTGAGGAGTCCCCCAAAACTTCCTGTGTAATGCAGGAAATGTTTGATTATGAGAGCTGTGACCTAATGAGTGGATTAATCCAATTGTTGGGTTAACAATTTAAACGTAACTGTAGGCAGATGGGGCATGGCTGGAGGAGGTGGGTCACTGGAGGCATGCTCTGGGAGGGTTCCTCTTCCCTGAAGCCCCTTCCCCCACCTCTCTTTTTCTCGGCTGTTCTGAGCAGAGCAGCTTTCCCATGCTGGATGCTCCCCGCCCCCATGATGCTCCTCCTCAGCTTGGGCCCGGAGCTGTGGAACCTATCGACCATGGACTGAACCTCTGAAACCATGAGCCCCAAATAAACTTTTCTTCTTTTAAGTTGTTCTTATTGGGTATTTTGGACTCAGCAACAAAATGCTGACTAACATACCTTTCATCTCATTTTATTTTCTTTCTAATCCCTAACAAGAGTTCTTTCAACCACTCTGCTCTGGAGCAGTTTTAAACTGAGCTGTGGTTAATTGGGTTAAGTAGGTTTAGGACTGAGGTAACGATGTCAGCAGCGAAGACAAGATGCTACATTCTGAGAGGCATCGTGTGTGTGTGTGTGTGTGTGTGTGTGTGTGTGTGTGTAACAACGTGGGATGAGGGATCTATATGACAGCAGAAATAGTAGAGACCATGTTTCTTTATTCTGAAAATAAATGTCATCTAGTGTTTCTTGATTCCATAGTAACTGGTCCTTATGGAAGGGGAAGTGAGCAGGTGGAAAGGAAGCCCAGTTACTGGACCTAGGTTGGCCAGAAGAGTTAGAGGTGCAATTTAGGAGTTTTCTCAGACATAGAAGTCTTGAGAATAAGTGTCTCAAAGCTTTACTTTTGTTGGATTCTCTTAACATAACAACGCCACTCATCCCTTTGTAGAGCCATAACAAAGTCTGTGTTTAACATTGCCCACCTGGAAATGCCCAGTTTCAGATGTAACAAGGCCCTGAGGTCCCGGGTGGGCTCCACAGTTCATTTGATCTGTAAAGTCTGCTGTATGGATGCTATCCTGAGCTACAATCTTATTTCCTACAGATGTCTTCAGCAAAAGCCAAACAAATTGTCAGTTCGGTGGTCAAAACACAAGCACTTCTGTATCTACCCATCCATCACACATCAACAGTAGTGGGTGGGTGTTTTTGTACATATGAAGGATTAAGATACCTTTCTGAAATAACAAGAATAAATACATAAAGATGTTTAAATAAATAAAATAAATCCGGGAATCTTCTCAGTTCTAATCCTAGGGTCATGTACACTTCAATTCCTAGGTATTAAGTTACTTAACAAAAATGATTTCTTTTTTCATACACAGAAAATTGAAGTAGCTGGAAATAACTTGCTCTCTTTGTAAAAAAAAAAAGAAAGAAAGAAAGAAAGGAAAAGAGTGATCCTGAGAAATGAGGCTATTCCAGAGAAACCCTGACTTCTTGAGCCTGTTACCTTATTCTGTTAGGGGTGTCAATGGTAAAACAAGAGCAGAATATCTGAGAAATGTACATCTCATGTCTGTTAAATTACAGGCCATATTTTAAACCCAGGTCTTCTATTCAGTATAATAATAATTCTATTCAGTATAATAAAATTAAATTCTAAAAGTCTAAATACCATTCAACAAAATTGATTAGGGTAATCTACTAGAATTGAGCTAAAGAATATTTAAAGCATTAGATACAGGATTCCAGAGCAGATTGTCGATTCACTTCATGGTCTAAATCTTGAGTAGAGAAAACCCAGAAGGTGAGAGGCAGGGACAGAATCCTAAAGGGCACATGACATCTCCATCAAAACCCAGGCTCTCCTTGCTGAGTCTGGCTTCTCTATTCACATTTAGAAACTGGGAGAGATTCCTGGTTACGTGTGGGTCAAACTATTAGTATTTCTCCCCTTAGAGCAGCTTGAAAAGATTTATTTCTCTAGCACAATTGACCACTGGACTTATTCAAAGATAAAACATATGAATAGGACACAGGGGTCTCCTTTCTTGATTTGGGAGTATCCATCTATTCCAAAGAGTGATTTATAATGCCAACAGGTGGAAATGAATTCAAACGCACTATTGCCTATGTATACCACATGAATTTTGAATTACTACTTATTTTAAACAGAATAACACACATTTATGTATAATGTTAACAATAGTTTAGTATGTTGCTTTTTTATTCAAATGAGAGGAAGATTGCTAATTCAACCCTGTGTTCCCCCATAGGCTCATGTGTTGAAAGTTTGGTCCCCAAGGCAGCGATGTTCAGAGTTAAGACTTTCAAGAAGTGATTGGATTTTTTTTAAAGAGAGAGGGACAGTATGTGTGTGAGAGAAAGACGAGTTAACCTTATTTAGCTTTTCACGTGGCTTTCATTATTCTAACACTTGGTTGTGTATGTGGTGCTAGGGTTTGAACCCACATACTCGTGTATGCCAGGCAAGTGCTGTAACCACTGAGCCACTGCTCCAGTCCCCAAGAAGTGATTGGATTTTGAGGGCTCTGACCACATCAGCTAATAGTTTGTAATGGCTTCAAGGACTCATGGGAGGCAGTGGAGGCTGGAGGAGGCAGGACCTAACTGAAGAACTTTGTGACTACATCTTATCCCACCTCCTCTTCTCTCTCTCTACTTCCTGGCAGCTTCCAGGAGCTGAGCGGATTTCCTGTGCCACATTCTTCGGCCTTATCTCAGATCTAAAGCAAGGGAGCTAACCAACCATGGACTGAAACTTCTAATAAATCTTCCCTGCATTGTTTTTCTAGGATATTTTTCATAGTGACCAAATGCTGACTGACACAAACTGTTGGCAAACTTTAGGAAGAGTTTCATTTTGAAGGTTTCCTTCAATGAAGTTCCCAAGATTCCAAGGCCTGCACTTAGGTCTGTGAAAAGCAGCTTTATGCAAATCCAAGTAGGTATCATAAAATAGGTGAACTGGAACATGGTTTTAATTATGCCGCAGTGAGGTAGTTTATAGCTCACAGATTAGCGCCTGAACAATAGGTCTGAAGTACTGACTAATTGTAATTTTGTCAGTAATAACCTTGAGACAGGGATAAACAAAAATGTGGAACACTCACTTGGATCTCCGAAGGGCCAGGAGGGTTAATCTAATTTAGATTAAACAATGAGTTCTATATATTTAATGTTTTGTGCGCATCTTAATTTAGAATTGCCAGAGAAAGTATAAAAACTTAGCAAAAGAGTTATTTTTTTAATCCTTAATTTGAAGATAATCATAGGATTCAAGGGATTTTCAAGGTACAAAGGAATAAAAGTTTTCATTTAGTGAAGATGAATACATGTGCAAAAACCTTGCAGAGGTTAAAAATAGTTGTGCATATAAATCAGGTGATCACTCTTCTCCTGGACTCCCGTGACAATTATTGTCTGTGGAAGTTTTCCACAGTTCATCACAAAGCCCCTCGCCTCACTGCCTCCACCGTTGGTCTGCAATGCTTATGTAAGTCTTTTGTGGTTACTTAACCATTCGTATTCATTTAATGAACACATTGGAGTGCCTTGATGTGGCAGGTGCCCTCCTTGGTACCGGGCTACGGGCTTCTTCCTGAAGATGCCATCAACATTGGGAGTGAGGGTGATAATAATGCAAGTAGGTAGCGAAAGGAGAGTGATGGATGGTAAGCAGTTTATCTGCTGTGAGGTTCCTGGGATTGAGCTTACAGACCCGTGGAGATTGAGTTTAATCACAGGGGCAATGATTTTAGCCAATCTTGCTTACATAATGAAATCTCAGTAAAAACTGTGGACCGCAAAGCTCTGGGGGCTTCGCCATTTAGTGATGTGCATGGATGTGACAGGAGAGTGATATATTCTCACTCTACGGGAAGAGGAGACTGCAGCTCCCTGTTTGAGACTCTCCCAGACCTTGTCCTGTGCTTCTCTTCATCTGGGAAGTCTTGATTTGTGTTTCTTACGATGCTACTCTAATTCTAACCCCCAGGAGGATTCCACAGGTCTTTATGGACTCTGAAGAGTTAATGGGAACCCTCAAATTTATGGTCCATTGGTCAGAAGCATGAGTGGCTTGCAGCTTGTGTCTGAGTGAAAGCAGCCTCCTTCGGGCCTGTGATTTTAACCTGATGACTCTAGGCAGTTATTGTCAGAACTGTGTGGTATGTCACAGGGGTGACTTCAGGCAGGAGAAAGTCTATAGAGAAAGTCCTTTGGTAGTGAGGAGGTGTGTGTGGTAGGCAGGGGAGGCCTTTAATTAACTTCAAAGAAGAGGTTGTTTCCATGAAAAGGAGCCAGCCCAGGTGAAGCTTGGGGGCAGAAGTTTCCAGACAGAGGGAACCACCAGTGAAAGCTCCCCAGGTGGTAAAAATTGTAGCACACTGGAGGTAGAAGACCACTGTAGCTGGGATGGGAACTGGAATGACTCACAGGTGGGGCAGATCATGCAAGCCTATGGCATGTGATAGGGGGTCTGCTTTTTAAGAATCACGGGAAGCTACTGGATAAGGCAGAAAGAACTATAATCAACTTGTAGCTTTGAAAACTGTCTGGTTACTGGGTGGAGAAACGATGAAGATGGTGAACATGACAGTGGGGAGCACTTGGGTTTTGCTCACCAACTTTCCTGCAGCCTTCTTGGGTAGGACTTGAACTTGGTGCTTCCTGATAGTCCTACCATTCCCCAGATCAATGCTGAACCCATGGAGGGTGCTGCGTACATCTAGCTTGAGTTATGAGCATGCACACAGACAGATAAGGATAAGTCTGAAGGGGAGAGGTAACCCTTGCTCAGTATACATTAGTGGGTGAAATGTGAGGTTGCTCTGACTGAGGTTAAAAAATACACATAAATCCTGGATTAAAACAGCAAAAAGTCCTGGCATAATACTATACACCTTCCAAATTCCAAAGTTTTTAAGAATCTAGCTCAGAGGGCAGCAAACAATGACCTTGCAATGCAAACAATGACAAATGCAAACTGCCACCATCTCTGTCATTAAAATTGTATTGGGACCCAGCAATGCTCATTAGTTTATATATTGTCCATGGCAACTTTGGAGTGACAGGGTTGAATGAACTACTATTCCACTGGTCCACAAAGCTTACCATATTTCCTATTGTCCTTTCTGGAAAGTGTGAGCTGACCCCTGACTTAGGTGAGGTCCCTGTGGGTGACAGGATGGGGTGGTGAACACTGTATGTGTTATTGGGATCCAAGTGTGTTCTGCGGGGTCCTCTAGGCTCTCTGAGGGAATGGTCAAGAGGACAGCAAAGAGGAGGGTATACCAGAAAGAAGGTGAGGACTGTTTGTGTGGAAGTGTTAGGGGAAGACAGATGTGAGCGGTGGGAACGCGAAGTTAATGGAACAAGTCTATAAAATGGGTCACCATACTGACTCCGCAGGCTTTCGTATGAAACTCAATTTACCTGCAGCCCTGCCTGGCCCAAGAGAACAGGCGATGTCATATTCCTCTGCAGTCTGCCTGTTATCTGCGGGAGAAATGCAGACCTGAGATAATGTCCATAAAGGGAACCCAAGACACCCTGCAGGGGGAGACTCCTGCAACCAGATCCTGAAACTCAGGGACATAAGGATGACTTTTACAGAAAATCTGTAAGAATGTGTGGTTAAGAATCCATAGAACCTGTCAGCATGGGCCAAGGCCACCTAGAGTTGCCATGGCAGTGAGAACTTGAAAGTCTGATGTCATCTTGCTGTCAGTCTAAAGTCAAGAGGAGGACCTGGGTGGGACTCTCGGGAAACTTCTCTGGAATCCCCAATAAAACTGGAGTGCAGGAAAGGCACATTGTCCCTCTCCTCTCTGAAAGGACCCACTTTCTCCCTTGGAGTGTCTCCTCCCCCTTTTCTTATTCTTTCAATAAACTCATTTCTGTCTCTCTGAGTGACATGTCTCAAATCTATCTGACTTGATCACAAGAATTGGGTTGGACGATGGAAAAAATCATGCTGGGTGAAGTTAGCCAAACTCAAGGGTTGAATGTCTTCCCTCATTTGTTGAGGCTAGAGCAAAACCCAGGCTTGGGTGAAAGGTAGTCAACCTTATGTATTAACTCAGCAAAGGCATAGAAGCACATAATCTAGGGGTACCATACATATAGGGGGGTTGAGGGGAGGAGGGGCATAAGGAGAGGGAAGGAGAATAGGGAGGGCTCTAGGGAGACAATCAACAATGTGTAGTACACTCTTTACCCTTCTGAGAATCCAAATAATACTTATGCAATCATTTAATTCTGGAAAATTCACAATCTAAACATTTATATTGCTTATAGGGGAGAAATAGAAGAATCATGAGACTGGGGTATGGGCAACATGGAGATAATTCTGGTTTAAGAACAAATGCATATCATATTGTTCCTTTATATGCATTTATGACTGTACAGTAACTTAACTCCTTTATAAAAAATTAAAAAAATAAAAATAAACAATAGAAACAGAAATTCAAGCATAAACAAAAGAATTGGGTTGGAGGAGGTCTTCACAATGCCTCAGTTTCCCTAGAAGGCCCCAGCTCCATAACAGAAAGACATGGGCCCTGGGACTCAGTGAGTGAAGCTGAGCTTCAAACTGGTACTGGCAAGACCACCTCCAAGTTAGGAGGAGGCAAAATAGCTGCTGCCATTCAGCTGAGTCTAGGTGGGGCTTCTCAGAACAGGTGCAGAGTGGAAGGTAAGGGGCGCAGACAGGAGAATATAGAGCAGGGAGAAGGGGAAAACTTTTTAGGTGTCAAACCTGCCACTCTTCAAGCAATGAATGGAAATGGTATTAAGGGTGGTGGCAGATACTTTGTGCGTATTCAGCATGTGTGAGGGTGATAATTAAAGTGACTTCAGTGATGTCATTACAATGTTCTTATTGCAACTGAGATAAGGCTGTAGGAGGAGCCTAGGGAGGTCAAGGAGCTGAGCTTGGCCAAGGGCACGAGGGGCCTGTACAGAGCTGGGATTTGTAGTCACAGTGATGCCACATGCAGCCATATACCTTTGCTGCTCTAAGTGTGATCTGTTGGCCAGTGGCAGAAACATTTTGTAGTATCACAAGTTTCTGCCCGAATCACAATTGGCACTTGAAAACATCCCAGGTAACTTCTAAGAACTCCAGGTTGTACAAGGCTGTGCTATAAGGTCTCTAAGCTTTCCACTCAAACTCCCACAAAGAATGCAAACTTCTATTCTCATTCCCTACACTCAGACTTTCACCCTCATTAAAATGGAAGCTAATTCATGATGAGGGTCTCACACTATTTATCTAAGTCAAAGCTCTTAAGTTAAATTTGATTCTAGGAGTGGATCCCTCAGTGGGCTAGAATTTGTTTCAACTAGTATTTTTCTCAATTCCAGTTCTGGAGAGTTTTAGAACCAATAGACAGAGTCTCATTCTCTTCTGCAAAAAGTGAGTGAGAACCCTTGAAGCGCTGGTGGAGAAACCCAACTGTAGGGATTCAATTTACAGAAAAATGTTTCCTTCTGTGTCTGGAGGTGTGGTAACTTCTGCAGAGAGTGCCAAGTTCAGAAAGGGACAAATGCCCAGGGAGAGGCCAAGGAGCAGCAGCCAGACAAGTCTGCAGAATCCAACCTGGACCTCTGACCCCCTGTCATTGACTTCCTCCTCTGTGGGATACACTCCTCCAAATACAAACAGAATCTGAAAGGACAGGTCAGGAAGAGCCATACACGTACACGAACACCATACTTATGCAAATCGGAAACACCCTTTGAAGAAGTTCCCAGTGCAACCGTGAATTTGCAGCTGAAGTTGAACGGCCAGATAATCTTAAAGAGCTGATTCCTCCCTAGGGAAATATCCATTTTTTTTCTCATTGTTTAAAGTCACTGTGAGTCTAGAAGACAAGAAGGAAGACTCCCTTCTTCTCAGAAAAAATTGCTGCAGTTGTAATTAGAACTGATCCCAGAGATGCCCAGAGGCTCCATTCTTTAATGGGAATTGGCCTAGGTTGTGATCCCTAAAGTGTCACTCTTTCTGCCTGCTCCTAGAGCCATTCTACTCCTCAGTTGTCAGTCGCCCAGGGCAATAGTGAAGGGAGCCTGGGACACTAAGGAAAAATGGAGGTGAATGGTTTTACACATCGCTCCAGGTTTCCTCTGCCTTCCACTATCAACCAAAAAAAAACTATTACAACTACAAGTAAAAGAAAAAGTGGAAGTCTCAGCTTTCTGCCACTAACCCTACACCATGGTTGTGAGTTTTCCATCAAGGTTTCCAGACAGTTGATCTCTCAGTAGGTAAGAAGAACCTACAGAATGGGAGAAAATTTTTGCCTGCTACACCTCGGACAGAGGGCTAATATCCAGAATATATAGGGAACTAAAGAAACTAAAGTCCAAACTTGCAAATAATCCAATCGATAAATGGGCTAAAGAACTCAAAAGGAACTTCTCTCCAGTGGAAGTCCAGAAAGCCCACAAATATATGAGAAAATGCTCTACATCATTA
>PVKS010048909.1:0-12201 GCA_004027875.1 Aplodontia rufa | reverse complement strand
GTCTGCAATTTTAAGCTCTAGCGAAACTCAAGGGTTCACAGCAGGTTGTGTTGCAATGATTGTTTTCATGAAGTTGTCAGAGGTTTAAAACTTAGGCTTGGATTCATGAATGAAGCTGGCTTCGGAATGTGGAACACATGCTTGGATTCTTTAAAGGAACTGGAATTAGAATCCTGAATGTACTAGCACTGTTGGCTTCCCTTCCACAGATTCATTAATATATCATTGTGTGAAAAATAGTCAATGATATCAAACCCAATGAGTTCGGGAGTGTTGATTCAGCTTTGCGAAATAAGGCTGTGAAGCGAGTTTCCAGCTGCTGGTGAAAACTCTCTTAGAAATGCAGGGTTCTTTTGCTTTCAGCACACAAACTTCCTTCCAGGAAAGGATAAGGAGCTTTCCCTAATATCACACTCACTGAGGTATATGTTGGAGCTAGCTCAACAATGGCAGTGGTGCAGAGCCGGTTTCAGTATAACCACTTGCTATGCTAAGAGGTTTAGCAGATCTCTTTAAGAAAAGCCTAGGAATTGCCCTTTCTGACTCGGAGCCAGCAGCCGCTTTCAAAGTCCATTTTCAACAGCAAAACTGCATAGAGGATTAAAGCATACAGTACAAGTCTGCATTGCTTTGAGATTGTGTGAAGAGGTTCTACAATATGTGTGGACACTTTGAACTGAGCTCACGGGTCAAATTTCAATCTGCCACAGTAGAGACATTCCTGTGTGCAGTTTTAAGCACTAGCCAAACTCAAGAGTTCATAGCAGGTTGTGCTGCAATGATTGTTTTCATGAAGTTGTCAGAGGATTAGAACTTAGGCTTGGATTCATGAATGAAGCAGGCTTTGGAATGTGGAAAACAGGCTTGGATTCTTAAAAGGCACTGGAATTGGAATCCTGAATGTACTAGCACTGTTGGCTTCCCTTCTATAGATACATTAATATATCATTGTTTGAAAAAGCAGTCAATGATATCAAACCAAATGAGGTTGGGAGTGTTGATTCAGCTCTGGGAAATAAGGCTGTGAATCGAGTTTCCAGCTGCTGGTGAAAATTCTCTTAGAAATGCAGGGTTATTTTGCTTTCAGCACACAAACTTCCTTCCAGGAAAGGATAAGGAGCTTTCCCTAATATCACACAGTCACTGAGGTATTTGTTGGAGCTAGCTCAACAATGGCAGTGGTGCAGAGCCTATTTCAGTATCCTCAGATGCTATGCTGAGCAGTTTAGCAGATCTCAGGCAGAAACACCCAGGAATTGCCCTTTGTGTATAGCAGCCAGCAGCCGCTTTCAAAGCGCATTTTCAACAAGAAAACCACATAGTGGATTAAAGAATACAGTAGAAGTCTGCATTGCTTTGAGATAGTGTGAAGAGGTTCTACAATAAGTGTGGACTCTTTGAACTGAGCTCACGGTTCAAATTTCAGTCTGCCACAGCAGAGATTTTCCTGTCTGAAGTTTTAAGCACGAGCCAAACTAAAGGGTTTCTAGCAGGTAGGGCTGCGATGAATTTTTTCAGTAGTTGACAGAGGATTAGAACTTAGGCTTGGATTCATGAACGAAGCTGGATTTGGAACATGGAACATAGGCTTGGAGTATTAAAAGGAACTGGAATTGGAATCCTGAATGTTCTAGCACTGTTGGCTTCCCTTCTACAGATTCATTAATATGTCTCTTAGTGAAAAAGTAGTCATTTATGTCAAACCCAATGCGTTTCGGAGTGTTGATTCAGCTTTGGAAAATAAGGTTGTGAATCGAGTTTCCAGCTGCTGGTGAATATTCTCTTAGAAATGCAGGGTTATTTTGTTTTCAGCACACAAATTTCCTTCCAGGAAAGGATAAGGAGCTTTCCCTAATATCACACTCACTGAGGTATATGTTGGAGCTAGCTCAACAATGGCAGTGGTGCAGAGCCGGTTTCAGTATCCCCACTTGCTATGTTGAGCGGTTTAGCAGATCTCAGGCAGAAAAGCCCAGGAATTGCCCTTTGTGTATAGCAGCCAGCAGCCTCTTTCAAAGCGCATTTTCAACAACAAAACCACATAGTGGATTAAAGAATACAGTAGAAGTCTGCATTGCTTTGAGATAGTGTGAAGAGGTTCTACAATAAGTGTGGACTCTTTGAACTGAGCTCACGGGTCAAATTTCAGTCTGCCACAGCAGAGATTTTCCTGTCTGCAGTTGTAAGCACTAGCCAAACTAAAGGGTTCATAGCAGGTAGTGCTGCAGTGAATTTTTTCAGGTAGTTGTCAGAGGATTAGAACTTAGGCTTGGATTCATGAATGAAGCTGGATTTGTAAAATGGAACACAGGCTTGAGTCTTAAAAGGAACTGGAATTGGAATCCTGAATGTTCTAGCACTATGTGCTTCCCTTCTACAGATTCATTATTATATCTCTGAGTGAAAAAGTAGTCAATGATGTCAAACCCAATAAGTTTGGGAGTGTTGATTCAGCTTTGGGAAATAAGGCTGTGAATCGAGTTTCCAGCTGCTGGTGAAAACTCTCTTAGAAATGCAGGGTTATTTTGCTTTCAGCACACAAACATCCTTCCAGGACAGGATAAAGAGCTTTCCCTAATATCACACAGTCACTGAGGTATATGTTGGAGCTAGCTCAACAATGGCAGTGGTGCAGATCCGGTTTCAGTATCCCCCCTTGCTGTGCTGAGAGGTTTAGCTGATCTCAGGCAGAAAAGCCCAGGAATTGCCCTTTGTGGCTAGCAGCCAGCAGCCACTTTCAAAGACCATTTTCAACAGCAAAACCGCATAGTGGATTAATGCATACAGTACAAATCTGCATTGCTTTGAGATAGTGTGAAGAGGTTCTACACCCAGTGTGGACACTTTGAACTGAGCTCACGGGTCAAATTTCAGTCTGCCACAGCAAAGATTTTCTCGTCTGCAATTTTAATCTCTAGCGAAACTCAAGGGTTCACAGCAGGTTGTGTTGCAATGATTGTTTTCATGAAGTTGTCAGAGGATTAAAACTTAGGCTTGGATTCATGAATGAAGCTGGCTTCGGAATGTGGAACACATGCTTGGATTCTTAAAAGGAACTGGAATTGGAATCCTCAATGTACTAGCACTGTTGGCTTCCCTTCCACAGATTAATTAATATATCATTGTGTGAAAAATAGTCAATGATATCAAACCCAATGAGTTTGGGAGTGTTGATTCAGCTTTGGGAAATAAGGCTGTGAATCGAGTTTCCAGCTGCTGGTGAAAACTCTCTTAGAAATGCAGGTTTACTTTGCTTTCAGCACACAAACTTCCTTCCAGGAAAGGAAAAGGAGCTTTCCCTAATATCACACTCACTGAGGTATATGTTGGAGCTAGCTCAACAATGGCATTGGTGCAGAGCCGGTTTCAGTATAACCACCTGCTATGCTAAGAGGTTTAGCAGATCTCTTTCAGAAAAGCCCAGGAATTGCCTTTTCTGACTCGCAGCCAGCAGGTGCTTTCAAAGCCCATTTTCAACAGCAAAACGGCCTAGAGGATTAAAGCATACATTACAAGTCTGCATTGCTTTGAGATAGTGTGAAGAGGTTCTACAATAAGTGTGGACTCTTTGAACTGAGCTCACAGGTCAAATTTCAGTCTGCCACAGCAGAGATTTTCTGGTCTGCAGTTTTAAGCACGAGCCAAACTAAAGAGTTCATAGCAGGTAGGGTTGCAATGAATTTTTTCAGGTAGTTGTCAGAGGATTAGAACTGAGGCTTGGATTCATGAATGAAGATGGATTTGGAATGTGGAACACAGGCTTGGAGTATTAAAAGGAACTGGAAATGGAATCCTGAATGTCCTAGTACTGTGGGCTTCCCTTCTACAGATTCATTAATATGTGTCCATGTGAAAAAACAGCCTATGATATCAAACCCAATGAGATTGGTTATGTTGATACAGCCCTGGGAAATAAGTCTGTGAATAGAGTTTCCAGCTGCTGGTGAAAACTCTCTTAGAAATGCAGGGTTATTTTGCTTTCAGCACACAAACTTCCTTCCAGGACAGGATAAGGAGCTTTCCCTATTATCACACCATCCCTGAGGTATATGTTGGAGCTAGGTCAACAACGGCAGTGGAGCAAAGCCAGTTTCAGTATCCCCATTTGCTATGTTGAGCGGTTTAGGAGATCTCAGGTAGAAACGCGGAGGAAATGCCGTTTGTGACTAGCAGCCAGCAGCTGCTTTCAAAACGTGTTTTCAATAGCAAAATCGCATAGTGGATTAAAGCATACATTACAAGTGTGCATTGCTTTGAGATATTGTGAAGAGGTTCTACACCCAGTGAGGACTCATTGAACTGAGCTCAGGTGTCAAATTTCAGTCTGCCACAGCAGATATTTTCCTGTGTGAAATTTAAGGCACTAGCCAAATTGAAGGGTTCATAGCAGGTAGTGCTGCAATGATTGTTTTCAGGTAGTTGTCAGAGGATTAGAACTTAGGCTTGGATTCATGAATGAAGCTGGCTTTGGAACGTGGAACACAGGCTTGGATTTTTAAAAGGAACTGGAATTGGAATCCTGAATGTACTAGCACTGTGGGCTTCCCTTCTACAGATTCATTAATATGTCTCTGTGTGAAAAAGCAGCCAATGATATCAAACCCAATGCGTTTGGGAGTTTTGATTCCGCTCTGTGTAATACGTTTGTGAATCGATTTTTCAGCTGCTATTGGAAACTCTCTTAGAAATGCAGGATGACTTTTCTTTCAGCACAGAAACCTCCTTGAGGAAAGAATCAGAAACTTTCCCTAATATCACACAGTCACTGAGGTATATGTTGGAGCTAGGTCAACAATGACAATTTTGCAGAGCCAGTTTCAGTATCCCTGCTTGCTATGCTGAGTGGTTTAGCAGATCTCAGGCAGAAAGGTCCAGGGATTTTGCTTTGTGTCTAGCAGTCAGCAGCTGCTTTCAAAGCGCCTTTTCAACAGCAAAACCTTAAAGTGGATTAAAGCATACAGTACAAGTTCGCATTGCTTTGAGATAGTGTGAAGAGGTTCTACACCCAGTGTGGACTCTGAACTGAACTTAGGTGTCAAATTTCAGTCTGCCACATCAGATATTTTCCTATGTACAATTTTAAGCACTAGGAAACTCAAGGTTTCATAGCAGGTAGTGGTGCAATGACTGATTTCAGGTAGTTGTCAGAGGATTAGAACATAGTCTTGGAATCATGAATGAAGCTGGCTTTGGAACGTGGAACACAGGCTTGGATTCTTAAAAGAAACTGGAATTGGAATCCTGAATGTACTAGTACTGTGGGCTTCCCTTCTACAGATTCATTAATATGTGTCCGTGTGAAAAAGCAGCCTATGATATCAAACCCAATGGGTTTGGGAGTGTTGATACAGCTCTGGGAAATAAGTCTGTGAATAGAGTTTCCAGCTGCTGGTGAAAACTCTCTTAGAAATGCAGGATGATTTTTCTTTCAGCACACAAAATTCCTTCCAGGAAAGGATAAGGAGCTTTCCCTAATGTCACACAGTCACTGAGGTATATTTTGGAGCTAGGTCAACAATGGCAGTGGTGCAGGGCCAGTTTCTGGATCCCCACTTGCTATGCTGAGAGGTTTAGCAGATCTTAGGTAGAAATGCGGAGGAATTGACCTTTGCGGCTAGCAGCCAGCAGTTGCTTTCAAAACGTGTTTTCAATAGAAAAACCACGTAGTAGATTAAAGCATACATTACAAGTCTGCATTACTTTGAGATAATGTGAAAATGTTCTACACTCAGTGAGGACTCATTGAACTGAGCTCAGGTGTCAAATTTCAGTCTGCCACAGCAGAGATTTTCCTGTGTGCAGTTTAAAACACTAGCCAAATTGAAGGGTTCATAGAGGGTAGTGATGCAATGATTGTTTTCAGGTAGTTGTCAGAGGATTAGAACTTAGGCTTGGATTCATGAATGAAGCTAGCTTTGGAACATGGAACACAGGCTTGGATTCTTAAAATATCTGGATTTGGAAACCTGAATGCACTAGCACTGTGGGCTTCCCTTCTACAGATTCCTTAATATGTCTCTTTGAGAAAAAGCAGCCAATGATATCAAACCCAATGAGTTTGGGAGTTTTGATTCAGCTCTGTGTAATACGTCTGTGAATCGAGTTTCTAGCTGCTGATGGAAACTCTCTTAGAAATGCAGGATGATTTTTCTTTCAGCACACAAACTTCCTTGAGGAAAGAATCAGAAACTTTCCCTAATATCACACAGTCACTGAGGTATATGTTGGAGCTAGGTCAACAAAGGCAGTGGTGCAGATCCGGTTTCAGTATCCCTGCTTGCTATGCTGAGCGGTTTAGCAGATCTCAGGCAGAAAGGCCCAGGAATTGTGCTTTGTGTCTAGCAGTCAGCAGCTGCTTTCAAAGCACCTTTTCAACAGCAAAACCGTAAAGTGGAATAAAGCATACAGTACAAGTTCGCATTGCTTTGAGCTAGTGTAAAGAGGTTCTACACCCAATGTGGATTCTGAACTGAGCTCAGGTGTCAAATTTCAGTCTTCCACAGCAGAGATTTTCCTATATGCAGTATTAAGCACTAGCCAAAATCAAGGCTTCATAGCAGGTAGTGCTGCAATGACTGATTTCAGGTAGTTGTCAGAGGATTAGAACTTAGGCTTGGAATCATGAATGAAGCTGGCTTTGGAAAGTGGAACACAGGCTTGGATTCTTAAAAGGAACTGGAGTTGGAATCCTGAAAATACTAGCACTGTGTGCTTCCCTTCTACAGATTCATTAACATGTCTCTGTGTGAAAAAGCAGCCAATGATATCAAACCAAATGAGTTTGGGAGTGTTGATACAGCTCTGGGAAATAAGTTTGTGAATCGAGTTTCCAGCTGCTGGTGAAAACTCTCTTAGAAATGCGGGGTTATTTTGCTTTCAGCACACAAACTTCCTTCCATGAAAGGATAAGGAGCTTTCCCTAATGTCACACAGTCACTGAGGTATATGTTGGAGCTAGGTCAACAATGGCAGTGGTGCAGAGCCGGTATCAGGAACCCCACTTGCTATGCTGAGAGGTTTAGCAGATCTTAGGCAGAAATGTGGAGGAGTTGACCTTTGTGGCATGCAGCCAGCAGCTGCTTTCAAAATGTGCTTTCAATAGCAAAACCACGTAGTGGATTAAAGCATACATTACACTTCTGCATTGATTTGAGATAGTGTGAAGAGGTTCTACACCCAGTGAGGACTCTTTGAACTGACCTCAGGTGTCAAATTTCAGTCTTCCACAGCAGAGATTTTCCTGTATGCAGTTTAAAGCACTAGCCAAACTCAAGGTTTCATAGCAGGTAGTGCTGCAAAGATTGTTTTTAGGTAGTTGTCAGACGATTAGAACTTACACTTGGATTCATGAGTGAAGCTGGCTTTGGAACGTGGAACACAGGCTTTGATTTTTAAAAGGATCTGGAATTGGAATCCTGAATGTACCAGCACTGTGTCCTTCCCTTCTACAGATTCATTAATATGTCTCTGTGTGAAAAAGGAGCCAATGATATCAAACGCAATGAGTTTGGGAGTTTTGATTCAGCTCTGTGTAATACATCTGTGAATCAAGTTTCCAGCTGCTGATTGAAAATCTCTTAGAAATGCAGGATGATTTTTCTTTCAGCACACAAACTTCCTTGAGGAAAGGATCAGAAACTTTCCCAATTATCACACAGTCACTGAAGTATATGTTGGAGCTAGTTCAACAATGGCAGTGGTGGAGGGCCGGTTTCAGTATCCCTGCTTGCTATGCTGAGCGGTTTAGCAGATCTCAGGCAGAAAGGCCCAGGGATTGTGCTTTGTGTCTAGCAGTCAGCAGCAGCTTTCAAAGTGCCTTTTCAACAGCAAAACCGTAAAGTGGATTAAAGCATACAGTACAAGTTAGCATTGCTTTCAGATAGTGTGAAGTGGTTCTACACCCAGTGTGGGCTCTGAACTGAGCTCACCTGTCAAATTTCAGTCTGTCACAGCAGAGATTTTCCTATGAGCCCTTTGAAGCACTAGCCAAAATCAAGGGTTCATAGCAGGTAGTGCTGCAATGACTGATTTCAGGTAGTTGTCAGAGGATTAGAACTTAGGCTTGGAATCATGAATGAAGCTGGCTTTGGAACGTGGAACACAGGCTTGGATTCTTAAAATATCTGGATTTGGAAACCTGAATGCACTAGCACTGTGGGCTTCCCTTCTACAGATTCCTTAATATGTCTCCTTGTGAAAAAGCAGCCAATGATATCAAACCCAATGAGGTTGGGAATTTTGATTCAGCTCTGTGTAATACATCTGTGAATCGAGTTTCCAGCTGCTGATGGAAACTCTCTTAGAAATGCAGGATGATTTTTCTTTCAGCACACAAACTTCCTTGAGGAAAGGATCAGAAACTTTCCCTAATATCACACAGTCACTGAGGTATATGTTGGAGTTAGGTTAACAATGGCAGTTTTGCAGAGCCGGTTTCAGTATCCCTGCTTGCTATGCTGAGCGGTTTAGCAAATCTCAGGCAGAAAGGCCTAGGGATTGTGCTTTGTGTCTAGCAGTCAGCAGCTGCTTTCAAAGCACCTTTTCAACAGCAAAACCGTAAAGTGGATTAAAGCATACAGTACAAGTTCGCATTGCTTTGAGATAGTGTGAAGAGGTTCTACACCCAATGTGGACTCTGAACTGAGCTCACGTGTCAAATTTCAGTCAGTCACAACAGAGATTTTCCTATACGCAGTTTTAAGCACTAGCCGAAATCAAGGCTTCATAGCAGGTGGTGCTGCAATGACTGATTTCAGGGAGTTGTCAGAGGATTAGAACTTAGGCTTGGAATCATGAATGAAGCTTTCTTTGGAAAGTGGAACATAGGCTTGGATTCTTAAAAGGAACTGGAATTGGAATCCTGAATGTACTAGCACTGTGGGCTTCCCTTCTACAGATTCATTAATATGTCTCTGTGTGAAAAAGCAGCCAATGATATCAAACCCAATGAGTTTGGGAATGTTGATACAGCTCTTGGAAATAAGTCTGTGAATCGAGTTTCCAGCTGCTGGTGAAAACTCTCTTAGAAATGCAGGGTTATTTTGCTTTCAGCACACAAACTTCCTTCCAGGAAAGGATAAGGAGCTTACCCTAATGTCACACAGTCACTGAGGTATATTTTGGAGCTAGGTCAACAATGGCAGTGGTGCAGAGCCGATTTCAGGATCCCCACTTTTGCTATGCTGAGAGGTTTAGCAGATCTTAGGGAGAAATGCGGAGGAATTGACCTTTGTGGCTGGCAGCCAGCAGCTGCTTTCAAAATGTGTTTTCAATAGAAAAACCGCGTAGTAGATTAAAGCATACATTACAAGTCTGCATTGCTTTGAGATAATGTGTAGATGTTCTACACTCAGTGAGGACTCATTGAACTGAGCTCAGGTGTCAAATTTCAGTCTGCCACAGCAGAGATTTTCCTGTGTGCAGTTTAAAACACTAGCCAAATTGAAGGGTTCATAGCAGGTAGTGCTGCAATGATTGTTTTCAGGTAGTTGTCAGAGGATTAGAACTTAGGCTTGGATTCATGAATGAAGCTAGCTTTGGAACATGGAACACAGGCTTGGATTCTTAAAATATCTGGATTTGGAAACCTGAATGCACTAGCACTGTGGGCTTCCCTTCTACAGATTCCTTAATATGTCTCTGTGTGAAAAAGCAGCCAATGATATCAAACCCAATGAGTTTGGGAATTTTGATTCAGCTCTGTGTAATACGTCTGTGAATCGAGTTTCTAGCTGCTGATGGAAACTCTCTTAGAAATGCAGGATGATTTTTCTTTCAGCACACAAATTTCCTTGAGGAAAGAATCAGAAACTTTCCCTAATATCACGCAGTCACTGAGGTATATGTTGGAGCTAGGTTAACAAAGGCAGTGGTGCAGATCCGATTTCAGTATCCCTGCTTGCTATGCTGAGCGGTTTAGCAGATCTCAGGCAGAAAGCCCCAGGAATTATGCTTTGTGTCTAGCAGTCAGCAGCTGCTTTCAAAGCGCCTTTTCAACAGCAAAACCGTAAAGTGGATTAAAGCATACAGTACAAGTTCGCATTGCTTTGAGATAGTGTAAAGAGGTTCTACACCCAATGTGGACTCTGAACTGAGCTCAGGTGTCAAATTTCAGTCTGTCACAGGAGAGATTTTACTGTGTGCAGTTTTTAGCACTAGCCAAAATCAAGGCTTCATAGCAGGTAGTGCTGCAAAGACTGATTTCAGGTAGTTGTCAGAGGATTAGAACTTAGGCTTGGAATCATGAATGAAGCTGGCTTTGGAAAGTGGAACACAGGCTTCGATTCTTAAAAGGAACTGGAATTGGAATCCTGAAAATACTAGCACTGTGGGCTTCCCTTCTACAGATTCATTAATATGTCTCTGTGTGAAAAAGCAGCCAATGATATCAATCCCAATGAGTTTGGGAGTGTTGATAGAGCTCTGGGAAATAAGTTTGTGAATAGAGTTTCCAGCTGTTGGTGAAATCTCTCTTAGAAATGCAGGGTTATTTTGCTTTCAGCACACAAACTTCCTTCCATAAAAGGATAAGGAGCTTTCCCTAATGTCACACAGTCACTGAGGGATATGTTGGAGCTAGGTCAACAATGGCAGTGGTGCAGAGCCGGTTTCACTGTCTCCACTTGCTATGCTGAGATGTTTAGCAGATCTCAGGCAGAAACGCGGAGGAATTGCCCTTTGTGGCTAGCAGCCAGCAGCTGCTTTCAAAACGTGTTTTCCATAGCAAAACCGCATAGTGGATTAAAGCATACATTACAAGTCTGCATTGCTTTGAGATAGTGTGAAGAGGTTCTACACCCAGTGAGGACTCATTGAACTGAGCTCAGGTGTAAATTTCAGTCTGCCACAGCAGAGATTTTCCTGTGTGCAGTTTAAAACACTAGCCAAATTCAAGGGTTCATAGTAGGTAGTGATGCAATGATTGTTTTCAGGTAGTTGTCAGAGTATTAGAACTTAAGCTTGAATTCATGAATGAAGCTGGCTTTGGAACGTGGAACACAGGCTTGGATTCTTAAAAGGATCTGGATTTGGATTCCTGAATGCACTAACACTGTGCGCTTCACTTCTACAGATTCCTTAATATGTCTCTGTGTGAAAAAGCAGCCAATGATATCAAACCCAATGAGTTTGGGAGTTCTGATTCAACTCTGTGTAATATGTCTGTGAATCGAGTTTCCAGCTGCTGATGGAAACTCTCTTAGAAATGCAGTATGATTTTTTTTTCAGCACACAAACTTCCTTGAGGAAAGGATCAGAAACTTTCTCTAATATCACACAGTTACTGAGGTATATGTTGGAGCTAGGTCTACAATGGCAGTGGTGCAGAGCCGGTTTCAGTATCCCTGCTTGCTATGCTGAGTGGTTTAGCAGATCTCAGGCAGAAAGGACCAGGGATTGTGCTTTGTGTCTAGCAGTCAGCAGCTGCTTTCAAAGCGCCTTTTCAACAGCAAAACTGTATGGTGGATTAAAGCATACAATACAAGTTCGCATTGCTTTGAGATAGTGTAAAGAGGTTCTACACCCAATGTGGACTCTGAACTGAGCTCAGGTGTCAAATTTCAGCCTGCCACAACAGAGATTTTCCTATGTGCAGTTTTAAGCACTAGCCAAACTCAAGGTTTCATATCAGATAGTGCTGGAATGGCTGATTTCAGGTAGTTGTCAGAGGATTAGAACTTAGGCTTGGATTCATGAATGAAGCTAGCTTTGGAACATGGAACACAAGCTTGGATTCTTAAAAGGAACTGGAATTGGAATCCTGAATATATTACCACTGTGGGCTTCCCTTCTACAGATTCATTAATATGTCTCTGTGTGAAAAAGCAGCCAATGATATCAAACCCAATGAGTTTGGGAATGTTGATACAGCTCTGGGAAATAAGTCTGTGAATTGAGTTTCCAGCTGCTGGTGAAAACTCTCTTAGAAATGCAGGGTTATTTTGCTTTCAGCACACAAACTTCCTTCCAGGAAAGGATAAGGAGCTTTCCCTAATGTCACACATTCACTGAGGTATATTTTGGAGCTAGGTCAACAATGGCAGTGGTGCAGGGCCGGTTTCAGGATCCCCACTTGCTATGCTGAGAGGTTTAGCAGATCTTAGGCAGAAATGCGGAGGAATTGCCTTTTGTGGCTAGCAGCCAGCAGCTGCTTTCAAAACGTGTTTTCAATAGCAAAACCACGTAGTGGATTAAAGCATGCAT